>JAIUZE010010570.1:0-13985 GCA_022085475.1 Heliosperma pusillum
ATGAAGTTGAATACCTACAAACTTATATCTTATACTTACCAATTGAGCATTAAATGATAAATGAAGTATGGACAATAGCTTTAAAAAATATTCACTTTCTACTTGCATAACTTCTATACTCAGTATACAATCTAACAAAAGTCGAATAACATGGTCACAAAATCAGTCAACATGGGCACTTACACCAAAACAGTGGTTACAAAATCAAGCAAATTGGTATCAACTATAATTACTCAACATAATCACATATACTAAAATAGTGGTTACAAAATCAGACAAACTTGTAACAGCTGATCAATCGACAAATAAAACATATGGATGAACTAGACCATTAACAAAATTAGTCAATATGGTCACACTTACAAAAAAAAATGTGGTTACAAAATCAGTAAAAAGAGTAACAACTGATAAATCTACAAATAGACGGCCTTCTTCCAACGTTACCTGCTTTTGTACCTTTGCCTGATGGTTTTGCAACATCACAAGTGGTAATTACACCATCAGATGTTACACCACTTCTCTAAAACCTTAATTGGATTAGGTTCCGTCTCATCTTCTTCGTCTTCTTCTATTCGTTCTTTGCCGCTGACATTTTCTTCTCTACTTTTAATGCTCTTTGCCTTTTCGGAATCTTATTTCCTGGTTACATTATAAAAACAATCAACAAATTATGAAATTAAATTCAGCATGCATTTCAATACATACAACTAAGATTATATGCAACGCAACATACCAGCAATGAACCGTTTCTGTACTTCATCTTCTGCATTAGGACTCATTTCCTCTCATTAGTAGTTCTTGGTCTCAAGTTTAAATCTATTAATAACCTAATCGTCGCCACAAAATTAACCAAAAATAAAAATAACCCACAAAAACAATAGTTCATACCTTCAACACCACTTGGAGTTGTATCACCCGAACCCTTTCTTTTACGTTCTTCCTCATCATACATCGAAACACGATCATTCAAATCACAAATTGAATTTACAAAAACGTAACTATTATGTAGAAGTTTGCAAATATGATAACAATTAACATTCTATTTATCTACAAAAAGTTCTAAATTGATTAAAAAAAGAATAAAGAAATATGAGATGGTTACAGGAAATAAGAAAAGTGAAGGAAGAAGAACGGCCGAGGAAGATGACCAGAGTTACAATCTCTTGATATTCTTTTTGGGAAATCAAAATTAGGGTTTAGAAAATAGGAAACGTATCCACTAATGACAAATCTTCCCCTTTTTCAATATTTTATTGCCTTTAATAATTGTATCCAATCTTTGAAATGGGTTCAATACCGTTTTCTCTTAAGTAGTACTTGCTTGACCCGTTTCATTGTTACAACGGATATAACCGTTTTATAGGAGACTAATTGTTGAATTTTTAATATATGAATATGAATGTATGTACATTTTAACATTTGAAATGATGTACCAATTGTGAAATGAGGAATGGAAAATAAAAAGATCCTAAAAACAGGAACCCACGTTTTTTTTCATTGGATTGTCAATTTTTTTTTCCATAAATTGAGGAACTAATAGGAGCTCTCCAATTGTTTCCTCTTTTATATATAGTAGATATCGATGATGAATGGTTTGTAATACCATTCTGAGATTTTTTTTTGGTTCTACGATAGTATGGATTTGCGTAGTTTCGACTCTTAACAGCTAACTATATTGTCGCTAACCCTACATGTGGTATGATGACATTTAGTTATCGTTACCGAGACTTCTTCGAATCTCGATGATGAGCGGTTATAGTTCCGTCTGAGAGATTTTTTATTTAGTTGCAAGAGTATTGTAATTTTATTATTAATTATTAATTGTATTATTTGGACTTTGTTTTGCATGAAATTGTTAGTTTTTAATTTTTATTTTTAAATTTTTATTAAGTTTTATATATATTAGACTTTGTTATTGCTAGAATATTGTAATTTCTTAAGTTTAAGAAAACACAATCATCCTAAAATCATGGAATATGAAAATAATATGAAAATATGCTTATAAAATTATAAAATTATGGAATTTTTAATATGTAAATAATTTAAATTAGAGGTGTTAATATTGAGGAGAGAGTAAATAAATCAGAAGTATTAAGAGTGAGGAGAGAGTAATTAATCTTTTGCTTTAGATGTGGGACCCACTTTTCCTTAATATATGCAGCCAATTAGAAACACTGAAATGTTTCTGCTTTAGTATATAGTAGATTCTACATTTCTACAATCTGATAGTTTACAATTTATAACATGCCAACTTAGAAATAAAATAGTTTTTGAATATAAAGATTAGAGTTCTTATAAATATGAAAATTTAATATTTTTATAATATAATGTTTATAAAGTAATGAATAATGATGAAACAATAATACTCCTCAACTGAATGGTCCATTAAAATTTGTGCGGCTCACAAAATTTTAATAGAGGCACGAAATATTAAATTTTAATTGATTTGATTTTAAAAATACAAAACCGTTATGAAATAAAAAGGTAAAAAATAAAATTAAAATTATTATAAACAGATTCCTAATACGTAACAGATCCGGTTGGGAAAAAAATGAAGTTTGAACCATGTAAATAAATGTTTATAATTGCATCAGCTAAAAAATAATAGCAAATAAATGAAATCAACCAATTGTATGACAATTGAATCAAGAGTTTAAATTAAATATCTATCAAACAATTGTATGATTACTAACTAGTTCTGTTACCCGTGAAATTCACGGGACGTTGTTGTTGAGCGATTTTGATGGTATCTTCTATCGAGGATAAATGGCACCATTTTTTTATGTTTTTTTTAATGTCACCCTTTTTTTATCTTCTATTGTAGAAGTAATCCATTAGTTACAATAAATATTAAAATAAACAGGATTACATATAGTGTAATAAATAGGAGTACATTTAGTTTTTGCCGGAAACTAATAAACAACTTTAAAAAGAAAGAAAATTAAAATTAAGAGTAACTTGAAGAATTTGTGTGTAAATGCGAGGAAGGCAATACATTTTCATGGGAAATAATTCTAATGTGCTTATATTGTAGTAATTATATTATCGTTTTGCGCTTCCCTTGTTGTCATCATTACTTGTCAAGTGGTTGTCTCTGATGCTTTCCGACGCTTCACATTTGTTGTGCAGCTTGCAATACTATTCTCTTGTTTTGGTATTTTTGGTCTGCAAATTGTGTTATGCATATAATCAACAATGCCTCTTGTTTAATCATTTGTTAATAAATGAAATGTACTTACTTTACTGCATGTTCCTTTTTTCTTTGGGGTCTTGTGTTGCAATTGAAAGCATCTCCCCAGAATGTGCATTTGATTCAAGAGTTTGTTGTGTATATAAACATTATCAACCACTTATTATATTGTGCATCTATTTATTTTACAATGCAGTAGTGTAAAGCTACTTTAGTAACTTTTCTTTTTCATGATTGGTTTTGCCTGTTTCTTCATATTCCTCATTTGTCAATGTCTTTTGCCCTTTGAGCTCTCGCTCATGCCCATACTTGCTCATTCCAATCTTTACTTTAAATTTGTATTGTTTGCCAATATATACGAAAATCATAAAATTGTTAAGGACTTGCTAATAGGTCATTGGAGTAGTATGGTATATATATACTAAGCACACAAATTCAAGTCATGCTACCATGAAAACAGACTTCCCCTCCAAACAGATAAAAAAACCAAAAAAAGAAAAGAAAAGGGGAACTAACCATTGACATCCCCTCCAACAGAAGAATTCGATAAGCTAGAATCAACACAATAAAGTGTAAGCATATGCATTCTTATATAATTCAACCCGTCTTAAGTTTAAGACGGGTAGTCCGGTTATAAAAGACATTAACCGTTTTTATTGGTGGAGGAAAATGGGGTATTTTCCAGCATATATTTTATTCATTACGTTATCCTTAAGCCTAGTTAAGAATAAGATAAGGACCAGAACTTTACTTTGTTTTTCAGTTAAAGACTAAATGTTCAAAGTTTATTGTTAAGGACCTAAGCATTAACACCATTAACTTTAATCCTTACAACTTGGTAGTATACAACCATCTTCTTCTTGCATTGTTCATAGCCCGATAGCCTCGTGCTCCTTTATATACATAATCATTTACCCGACACGTTTCTAAAAAAAGTGGGTTGTGACATTTATTATGCGAAAGTGAAATATCACGCGGACTATCTATAAATTTAACACATTCGATTTAGAATGCTTTTAAAAAACCGTAAGAGTATAAATAACCATAGTTAAACAGACTCAAGGACACACTATACAGTGCAACTAAGTGCAGTAGCGATGACAAACATTTGATGAAACTGGCATTAAACATAGCATGTCACCATGGCATACTGATTGTTCCGGGCCTTAAAATATGTGGGGGCGACACCGCAACATGCTAAAATTGACGACCATGACATACTTAACCTCTCCTATAGCACAACCAATAAGGTGCACACAATAACGCCTCAAAATCGAGTACTCGACTCATAGCGTTTCCTACGCCTTAAGGAAGGAGAATACCTTGTCGCTAATTAACGGGTAAGAAGTTCACTTAGATAAAAACAATTTTCTGATAAATATATTCTCGGTCTCAAACTTGATCATAATCAAAAATGTTGAAACTATAATCAAACATAGGAGAAATTACGATAATAATGGTAAAATTAGTAACAAACATTTACAAAAAATTGAAAGCAGTTTAAAAATCAAAACTCTAGGCATAATTTGGAAATTAAACACTTTCATAATAACACTTTCATAATATACGGAGTATGTAGAGTCAATCAAGCCAAAATAAGGTCTAGGAAGAAGGCCACAACCATCAAGTATGTAGATGTAAATCAACCAATCGATAATCATGTGTAAACATCAGATGAATAAAATCACATGAATAGAAGAGTACCTGTTTGATAGATTCAACCGTAAAACAATATCAAGGCATAACTCGGATACCGTCAAAATATTGATTGGCAGCTGGTTTTTTAAGGGAAGATAGTATGTTAGCAATATGAGTAGAAACAGCTGATTGAATTCACATGATGATAAAGTGGGTATATAATGATTGAGTAATGGTCTGAGACACTTAAATTGCTGATTAATGTTGGGAGCGTTTTTTTTAGAGGTGAAGATGATAAGTGGTGAGTCCTCCATTGATGATGGTAGCAGTTTTTGGTGGTCAGAAATTAATTGAGAAAAGTGGATGAGAGCAAAAGTTGTATTGTTGACTAATTAAATTGACTTGCCGCTTGATATATTCCATATGTATAAAGTAGGATGTGTTTGATTGTTCTGGACGTTGACACGTGGCGTTAAATTAAATGCTCAAGTACCCTTTTTATATTATTTTATAGATTAGTAACTTAAATTATGTGTCAATGAATATCCAATTTTTGACTTAATTATATGGGCGCGACATTGAACATTTATTCACGATCATTGATATATTTATTTAGTTAATGATAGTGCCTATCATTACGTACAATCCGTGTATTATTTGCACGGGTTTAAAACTAGTATTCCTTTATTCTCGTGTTTATGGGCTACAATTTTCTTGACCACTACCCAAAAAGTCATGGCATAATGCCAACTTTTTATTACGGAGTATGTTAACTTTCTAGTACGAAGTAGGAGTATATCGTAAGAGGCGTAGACCAAAATTGTTTTTTTTTTTCGATAATGTAAATTAATTAGATCGATTCTCTAGAATAAAACCAACTTATTTCATCCTTTCGGATAATAATTGGTATCTCATCTTTTTATCTACTTGTTTTAATTACTTTTTTAAGCTACTCGTAACGCATAGCAAAATGATCGATCCCGTAAAATTAAGTACTCGTATACTTATATTAATATTCTTTCAATATTTTTTTCATCAATTTTTTGCATTGACATGTTCTTTCATTATTTTTTTTCATCAATTTTTTTTCTTAAGTAGGCTTTTAACCATACTTATTTACAAAAGTAGGGTTGTTTCATACTTATTTACAAAAAATGGGTCCACGTCATCAAATTTTTTTTTTTTTGTTATCTGTTCACTCAGTCGCTGAACCATTCAGCGACTGAGTTCTTTGGTGTATTTTTTTTTTGACCTCAAATAGCAGACCTTTGGCAGAAACTCTGCCATCAAACTCAAGTTCTCAGTCGCTGAACCATTCAGCGACTGAGTTCTATGGTGTATTTTTTTTTTGACCTCAAATAGCAGACCTTTGGCAGAAACTCTGCCATCAAGCTCAAGTTCTCAGTCGCTGAACCATTCAGCGACTGAGTTCTTTGGTGTATTTTTTTTTTGACCTCAAATAGCAGACCTTGGCAGAAACTCTGCCATCAAGCTCAAGTTCTCAGTCGCTGAACCATTCAGCGACTGAGTTCTGTGAAGGATTTTTTTTTTAACCTCAAATAGCAGACCTTTGGCAGAAGATTTCCCATTCTGATCAAGTACTCAGTCGCTGAACCGTTCAGCGACTGAGTTCTTTGATTGTTTTTTTTTTAAACCTCAATAATCACAATATTTCTTAAAACATTTTCCATACGTGTTTGTACCTACAACCGTCCATACCCATTTTTCAAGAAACACATAAATTTGATATAAAAGGAGCTTAAAATTCTTACACTTAATCCAATACATAACATTAAGTTTTCTTAAAACATAACTATCTAACCAACACATATTTGAAATCTAATACATATTTTCTAGTTGTGTTTTTTCCCCTTCTTGCGTGTTCTTTGAGATGACTCCGCTTCTTCACTTTCTTGAGTCATGACTTGTTGCCTATGTGCAAGGTGACGGAAGTCATATCTTGGTGGACTAGGAGGCCTTGGCTCTTGGTAGTTGATCAGATGCCCTTGTCCCGTATTTACAAGCGAATTGAGAGACATGTTCCGCATCTTCTCTATCATAGCATATTGAGCCAAAGGGATGTCATCGGGCATGTTGGAAATCATTTCCTGAGTTGTGTTGTAGGTAACCATGCTTGTTTGAGTCTGAATCAATTTATTATATTTGTACATTAAGTAAATTCTATATTAGAAAGAATGAATTAAACAATTTGTAATTTTGCATATAAATAAGAAAACAAATACTTACTAGTATTTGGAAGTCCGCCGCGGTTGGGTAATAGTAGTGATGATCCTCGTAGTCATCGTTCACAGTTTGGCTTAGAGGTGTAATGATGCGACGGGTAATAGCATTGTACCACTCAAAGTACTCGTCTTCAAAGTTCATCAAACCACAAAAAGGAAGCCCCGGCTCCACTATATTTGACATTCGGTTTTCCCATTTAGCAATCGACTCTTGATGCATAGTCTCATAGTTACCCGACCAGTCGCCCTTTCTACTAATACCATGCAATCTGGTCCAAGTGCTACCCATTTCAGGGATCATTTGTTGCCACCCGAATTGTCGAGTACATCTATTTGGGAAATGCCATTCAACCATTTCAAAGCAAATAAGCGGAGCAATAACGGTCCATTCGGCTTGGTCTTGGACACATATTGGGGAGAGGTGTTGTACCACACTTGGTGTGTATGGTTGCCATACGAATTGCAATTCCACCATCTTGTCTAAGAGGTCCCTAATGACTACCAACCCGAGTCTATGATCCTTAAATCCCCGTTGCACTCTTAGCCATTTACATCCCAAAGGATCTACCCCAGTCAATACTTGACTCCCAAGGGGATATGCTACCCCAGCCTGTCGAGGTACACGGGACCTAACTATGTCCGGGCGTCCAATTGACACTCTTTCCCAACTCCATAATTGCAATAATAGTAAAGGGCCGGCTATTTCAAAACAATCAACTTTAGTGGCTTTACACAAATTTCGGTAAAGGCATGCCAAGACCCCACTTCCCCAGCTAATGTCGTCTATTTGATCCAAATTCTCCAAAAGGGGTAAATAAATTAAACTCACGGTGCTACCGGATTTATCCGGAAACAAGAGAGCCCCAAACAAATAAAGCAAATAAGCTCTTACGTGGCAATGCAATTGATATTGAGAATTAATGTTTGCCACGTTTTGGAAATTGTCATGAAGCCAAGTAAGTTTTAATTTTGACCCTTTTATAGCTTTAATTGACGGTGTTGCTCCTAGCAGACGCACACATAAATTGAGCCACCCCCCCTCACTTGAACCCGTTACCGGTCTCCCACTAATTCTAAGGCCGAAAAGCATGGCCACATCTTGAAGGGTGACAGTTGCCTCACCAAAAGGCAAATGAAAGGTGTGAGTCTCTTGTCTCCACCTTTCTACCAAAGCCGTGATCAAATCGGCATCCAATGGGACATAACAAAATCGAGTAATACCTCGGAATTGGGTGTTGTTTACATATGTAAGAACCGCCTCAGGAACTTTAAATGCTTTAAAGGCTTTCATGTGGCCACGTAAGGTGAGAGGTTTGAGTTCTTCTCCTTCCCAAATCGCCTGACTACGGTGAGTCGATTGGAGATGAAGAATTTTTCCATCATCGGGTCCGGGATCCATCTGAAAAGAAAATTACATGAGGAAGTTGAAAATGTATAGAAGAAATAAATATATATAGAAGAAATAAATTAAAACTACATAATTGAAAATGTATAAGAAATAAAACAAAAACATAATAAATATAAAATAGAAGTCATACATAATTATATTGAAATGGTTGGTTACAAAAGTAATTGACTACATAATTAAAATTGAAACTACAAACAAGAATTACAAATTACATACTAAATTCAATAGTTTGTGATGAGCTAGCATTTGAAGGACAACTACGTTTATTATGACCTGCTACACGACATAAACTACATGAGGAAGTTGCTCGTTGATCCATTTCATTGTGGATTCTTTTCGACTTTGGACGACCTTTTGCTCTTTTCAATTTATCATTTGGTGTCAGTTTTGGTCTCACCCATGGCATCCAATATGACTCATCCGGAACCGGGTGGAAACTTGAGCGATATGAGCCATGGTACTCTCCACTTGAGTAGAATGGATCAACATATTGATCGGAACTTATACTGTTAGCTCGACAAACTGCCATTACATGAGAACATGGTATGTGATAGATTTGCCATTTGTTGCATGTGCAAGTTCTATCTGAAAGAATGACTGTGTGACCATGATTACCTTCACTCCCAAGTCTATTCCCTCTTCCCGTGACAACCTCATATAGACCTCTTCGTGCATCATAACAAGTAACTTTGTGATGAGCCGCCCGTTTCACATTTTCAGCAAGCTTTTCAGTCACTTTCTCCGACCACATACATCCCTCTAACAACCTTTTGTTAGCATCCTCACGGTGCTTTACAAAGTACGAGTTGATCCTAAAAAATGTTGCCTTAACAAGTGCGGTGATAGGTAAAAAACGAACACGTTTAAGAACACCATTAAAACATTCCGAATTGTTGGTTGTTTTGATGCCATAACGGTGTCCACCATCATGACACAAAGACCATTTGCTAAGTGGGATACTTTCCAAAAGTACCTTTGCACTTGGGTTAATACTACCAATTTTTTGCATGCCTTTGTTAAACCTTTTACGTTGTGCCGCGCATGCCGTTGAAAGGAACGCAAGCTTCAATTCATTACTTTTGAACTTTGTGTTTATGTTTGATGCTTGATGTCGGGTACAAAATCTATGGAACGCTTGTGGCTCGGTCCATCCACCACCCACTTTTGACATTGCCGTCATGATACCTACATGACGATCCGATATAACGCAAATTCCCTCTCGTTGTGTGACATGTTTCCTTATGCAATCCATAAACCACCCCCAAGTATCGATACTCTCACAATCAACTATAGCAAAAGCTAAAGGATAAATTTGATCATTGGCATCCACCCCAATTGCAATCAAAAGAACTCCTTTATACTTACCATACAAATGAGTTCCGTCTACGGTGAGAATTGGTCTACAATGTTCAAAACCCCTAATTGAAGGCCCAAATGCCCAAAATACACGATCAAAAACACGAACATTAGAAGGACCCCCAACTTTGTAGGCAAATTTTACAACGGTACCCGGGTTTGTGGTTTTCAATGCTTGGAGGTAACGGGGAAGTAGAGCATAAGATCTTTTCCAATCACCATACAAATCCGCCATAGCTTTTTGTTTAGCATGCCATGTTTTCATGTAGCTAGGTTCGAAGTTGAATTGAGTGAGAATGTTGGCTCTAAGATTAGATATTTTCACACCCCAATCGGCATCAACTACCGTCCTAATGTGTTTCGCAATAAAACCATTGCTCAAATTAGGATGATCAAGCGGTGGTGCATCAACCACACAAGAGGTATTGTGAGGACCCTTATATGTAACTATAGTGAAAGAATCATTGCTAGCTTCTTTATTAGAGGCCCTCAATGTCCAATCACATGGACTTGGTTTTTGAATGATCATTATTTATATACAGATTTTATGCCTCCCTTAAGCATTTTAACTCGATTTAACCCGTCTTTCCTTGCTATTTCATGCTATTTTAGCTAAATAATCGATTCTTTTCTGCCACTTTTGTTATGTTTTAATGCAGATTGGATGCATTTGGAGCTTTTTGAGATGATATGGAGCATGGCGGAGTTGGATCGTAGAAGCTAGGCACGAGAATCGAGGAAGAAAAGAGAAGAAATGAAGGAAAGTGAAGAAAACGAGCTAGAATGAAGGCTGCTCGATCGAGCACACCTACAGTGCTCGGTCGAGTCGCATTGTGTCCTTGCTCGATCGAGCAGAGTCACCTTGCTCGATCGAGCAAGCTCTTTTACGGCGGATTTCTTTTATTTTCCTTAACTTTAGACCTAATTAGTTAGATCTTTTGTAATATAAAAAGAAAGCTCGTCTTTCTTAATTAGATATTCAGATACATGCTTTCTTAGGCTTTAGAATACTTTTAAGCTTTAATTCAGAAACCCTAATTTAGTTTGCTTGCCTCCGGATTTTATTCATCAAAGACGATTGTCTTTAGTTCATCTTGTAATCGGTATTCTTCAATCTTTCTTAGTTATTTATTTAATTGTCTTCTAGTTCTTTAATTATTCTTTATTCATCCTTTCATAATTGTTAATCATGTTTACTTTAATTATTATTGTTGTTGTTTATATTGTTATGAGTAGCTAAATTCCTTTCTAGGGTTGAAAGGGGATCTAGGATTGTTAGAAGGGGTAGATTAATTAATTGAATTGCAATTGCATGGTTATCGTGTGATTATCGTTTTAATTCTAGTTGTTTGATTACTGGCCAGGATTAATTAACTAGTCTCGCGAATTAGGATTGACACCGACCGGGTTAAGACTAAGATAGGCTACGATAATTGAATAGAACTCGTTTAATGATAGCGATCGCATGTTAATCGTAGATCTAAAGGGCATAATTGAATCGACCGATCTTGTGACCTTAGATAACTTTATTGCATGATAGTTGATTTTATCCCTACCCCTGAACAATAATCCTAGTGAACCTGAGACCCTAGACTTTTAATCTCATTGTTTTCCACCTTATTAGTTTGTTATTGCTTATAGTTAGTTATTGCTTATTATTAGTTGTTATTATTAGTGGTTATAGTCTGTTATTGTTTACTTTAGTTGTGTTATGATTGCTATTCGTTTAGAAACCCCAATCAAAAACCCAGAAATTGTTAAAACTTATGAGACAAACCTAGTTTAACAGATTAGAATACTACCGCCTCCCTGTGGATTCGATACCTTGCTTACCGCTGACTATTAGTTAGTTGTGACTTAGGTTTACTTTGATTAAGGAGACGCGACTTTACCCTTATTCCAAACATTGAATCGATCGAGGTTTTGCTACGTCCAACATCCAGCAACTCAAGCAAGGTTGAAAATCAGAATTTTGAAGGTTGCTCGATCGAGCAAGCTCCTCTTGCTCGATCGAGTCGGTCAGTTCGAACCTGCCCGAAGCTTAAAAAGCCAGTTTTCACCAATTTTCTCTTCATTCCTCTTCTTATTTCGTCCTTGTTCTTCACTACCTCACCCTTCTTCTCTTAATTACTGGTATTATCTATCCTTATACTTTCTTCTATTGTATTTTCTTTTAGTTATTTCCCCTTTTCCCTTTTGTTAGTAGTGTCCTTTAGGTTGCTGTTGTTGGTTGATTGTGTGATGTTGTGCTGTTAGCGTCACAATGAGGACACTGTGACATTTAGGTTTGGGGGAGAGTCTTTATTTATGTTGTGTGTTTAGTTTATTTAAAAAAAAAAAATTCATAAAAATTGAAAAATTACAAAATCCAAAAACATGTTTTCATTTTATTAGGTCGAGTCTTGGTGAATTGAATTACAATGATGATAATTTGCATTGTTTCTGCATTTGAATCCCAAATAAGTTGTCCATGTACATTGTTTTGACTTGCTATTTTTGAAAACAAAAGCTCATAGTACAAGTCTTGACCGTTTTTGACATACCTTATGCTAATTAGATTTGGCAATTTTTGTTGGTAAACCACTTAAAATTCTGAGGTCTATAGAGCTTCCTAGGACAGGAACATCAATAAACTGGTCTCATTGTTTTTAGGCTTGAGTGTGGTACTCCTTGTGGAATGTGTAACATCAAATTGCATAAGTGTGACATTCGTTTCTTGATACTATACGCGTTCGTTTGATAAGTGCATGAGGAAAGGTGATTCTTTTTGTTCAAATAAGCCTCACATAGCCAAAAAGACTTGATTTTATACCCTTATTATTGAGTTCTCTATGTTTAGCCAATTTGAGCCTTTGTAGCCTGTTTTATAACCTATCTAAAAGCTACATTCCTAAAATTTGCCTACCTTATCGGGACAGTCGCAGTTGCATGTTTTCCTTGTCTACTTGTCTACTATGGTTGGGTCGGGATTTCAAAAAGAATATCAATTGGGTGTAGCAAGTATGTTGGCAATTGTGTCATTTATTCCCTTTGTTGAGAAAAGTTGTGAAGCAAAAGAAAAGAAAAAAATGATGAAGAAAAGAAAAAAAGAGATTTGATAAGAAAAAGAAGAAAAAGAGAAAAAGAAAAAAAGAAAAAGAAAGAAAAAAATTGTTGCTTCATTGAATTATTCAAGGGAAAATGAAAGGGATTATACTAGAGTCTAATGCATATTTAGAGAGCAATTTTGATCTCTCTCTTGCGTTGTCAAAGTTTAAGATGATTTCTCTAGTTGGTGTTGGTTTGTGCTAGTCTTGTAGATTTGTTTTGGTACGTGTCGCTGCGACTACCGGTCTTAGCCCCACATTCCCAAACGTGCCTTGGCACAACCCATTTCTACCTTCGCCCATTAGCCTTCCTTTTTGTCCTGATTCATGTACTTTGTAGCGAATGCGTATTTGTTGGGGAAATTACTATCACATTAGAATGCATGCATGTTTCATAAGTTGAGTGAGTGTTTCTATTTCTCTCTATCTTCACAAAACTCACCTTTACATAAACTTATGAGTGCTTGAGTGAATCCGCGAGAATCCGACAAATTGAGCCTTGCAAGATTGAAAGGTATTTGGTTTTTGTCTATACTACGGTATCATGTAAAATCTTGGATTATGAGCTGCGTTTTCTACTTTCCCGTGCCTTTGAATTTGTTTTATTGGTACAACTTGGTCATTACTTTGTTATAGATATGGATAGCTTGGGATTTGTATGTGCATTAACATTAGCTTTGAGTTTTTTCATTCACCATTTGTATGTTTGTCCTTGTATAGTGTTGAGTGCTTTGCTTAGGGACAAGCAAAGGATTGGTTTGGGGGAGTTTGATGATCATTATTTATATACATATTTTATGCCTCCCTTAGATGCATTTAACTCGATTTACCGTCTTTCCTTGCTTATTTCTATGCTATTTTAGCTAGAATATCGATTCTGCCACTTTTGTTATGTTTTAATGCAGATTGGATGCATTTGGAGCTTTTTGAGATGATATAGAGCATGGCGGGGTTGGATCGTAGAAGCTAGGCACGGGAATCGAGGAAGAAAAGAGAAGAAATGAAGAGAAGTTGAAGAAACGAGCTAGAATGAAGGCTGCTCGATCGAGCACACCTACAGTGCT
>JAIUZE010010571.1:0-17090 GCA_022085475.1 Heliosperma pusillum
TTATTTCCGTATTTGTTAGACCTGTTTATTTAAGACACCTTCTTATGATGAATATATTTAATAGTAGGTTCCGGTTTTAAAATGTACCGATTTTCACTAAAGTGAACCTATTAGAAACGTATTCTCATCTTTTATTTATTTAAATTATTTTTTTCTTTCCGCAAATTTGAGAGTGTCACATGCAGTAACCCTATCACAACGGTTGTGGTAACGAAAACCGTTGTGGTTAGTAATAACAACGGGTTTTTGTACCAATACCCGTTGTTATTGCTCAATATTATTATTTTTAATTAAAAGATATTGCAGTCCAAACCCGTGAATAAACAACAGCAGAACCATCATTGATTAAACCATCCATTGAACATCATCAATGGCAGCATAACCCCTCTATAAATACAGCCTCAAAACCCCTCCTTTAAATATTACATAACTACCCTAAAATTAATATCATCAATGGCAGCAGTTAACCTTCCCAACGATGAGACGACCCTTACAAAATTGATTGCAGATGAGGAGGAGGCTCTTGCCGTAGTTCCCGCTGATCATCACCCATTGATTAAAGGATCCATTGAACATCGAAGGGATTATTGGATTGAGAGGCGTGAAGCAGTCCGACTTGTCAACCAAGCGTCGTCATCATCATCGTCCTCTGGCTACCCACGTCGGCCTTATACTCGCAGGTTGGATGCCGCAAGAGATATGTTGAGCTGTACCCGTCCTACCTTATCTCCACATGCAAGACTTGTACTTGCAGGCATTGAATCTGTTATTGCAAAATACGAGGTTAATGATCCGGAAGTCATCAGTATCATCAATATTGTTCCGGATTGTTGGTGGCAGTGTGAGAAAAGCTTTTTACTCTTAACCGGAATTGTTCTGGATTATTTAACATCTTTATTTATTTAATGTCGGATGAATGTAATGTACTTTAATATAAAATCTAGGTTATTCCTATTGAAATCAATGAGAAAGAATGTTGTTTAAACTGTTTGAATTGATGATGTTCAATATTTTGATGTTTGATCAATATATAGCGATCATCTACTATATATATATATATATATATAGAAGTATATAAAAAAGGGTTTAGGGTTTAGGGTTTAGGGTTTAGGGTTTAGGGTTTAGGGTTTAGGGTTTAGGGTTTAGGGTTTAGGGTTTAGGGTTTAGGGTTTAGGGTTTAGGGTTTAGGGTTTAGGGTTTAGGGTTATTTTGAAGTAACACACGTATACTAATAATGATACTTAATAATTAAAAGTGATCCGACCCGAAAATGATACTTAATAATCATCACGCGGATAATAAATGATGTTTTCTATCGAATTAAATTAAATAACCCGATACTAGCTAATTAATTTTGGGTCTTACAGTTTCAGGTTTGTGATGCAAAAACGGCCCGACGAATCTAACTACCTGATCGGAATATGCATGGCCTATTATTATTAACCATTTATTTGTTGATAAAACGTATTTACATACATACATACCCAATAATATAATATATATTATATATAATAGGTGGTAAAAAAGCAATAAACCGTCATTTTTAATTAATTTGAGCATATATATATATATATATATATAGAATTGGGATCCGGTGAGAACCACTAAGATAATGAGAACCGTGAGAACTCCGCCTTACAAAATTTATTTTTAAAAAATAAGGATATTTTTGGGTTCGGGGTAGAATTTTATGGCTAGGTAACATACATCTTGGTCGAAAAAATATTAGTTACTAACGGAAATTGAGGTGAACTACGATTTATTTATTTTCATGCACCTAGTAGTCAGTTTCATGCATCTAACAATTTTCATGCACCTGGTGCTCAATTTAATGCATCTAGAGCCCGTTATTTTCATGCACATAATAAATGTTTTCATGCATGTAGCAATTTTAGTGCACCTAGTGCTCGTTTTCACGCATTTAGAGTAATTTTAGTGTACAAAATGACTTTATGTACATTAAGTACATATTTTTTTAATATAATCAATAAATTTTGTTTAGTTACTGCAAGTATTTTGCTTGAATAAACTAAACTAATGGTAAATGATCCAACAAAACTTTTGAAACAAGATTTGGTGGAGATTTAGTGAGGGTTCTCACGGTTCTCATTATGTTAGTGGTTCTCACCGGATCCTGACCCTATATATATATATATATATATATATGCATCGTCAATATATCCGTCCCTTTTATTAGCGTACTTGGATGAACGAAGTCGATCGACCCCATATATATATATATATATCATCATTATTTAATTTGGGAAACATTGACGTGTATATATAATACTTACTTGCATCATGTGCATTGATGAATCTGTTATTATTGCAAATTAAAGTAGTACGAGCGTTAATTAATGATCCGGAAGTCATCATCATTAATTATTATATATATATCATCAATATTATATTATCATCAATATTATTGCAATAAGTAGTACATATATACGAGGTTAATAATGACACGTGCCCCCGACCCGACCCAAAAGCGATCGACCCGAAGTACGTAGCTACTTGCTCTAGATAGTGGATTGCCCGATCCGTAACTGCTGGCCTGGCCACCCGATCGATCAGTTTCAGGTTAACTAGTGATGCATGATAATTATAATAACCAGTTCCTTAATTAAAAAGAAAATGACACGATTCGAGGATCCCTATCTAGACTCGATATATATATACCACATCCGCTTGATCCAAAAATTATCGACGACCCGCCCAATTATAATCATTCCCAAAACAGACACGAATTGAAAGCCGAAAGGACCCTCGCTTCGACCCGAATTGAACCAAACTAATAATAATAACTAACCCGATCGATAAAGTTATTAATTACAAACCCGCCGAATCTAACCCGATTGGAATTGATTCCCAGGCCAAACCCGATCCGAGCTAATAATTAAACGTAACTTACGCCTATAATATAAAATTTAGAGCAAAGTAAAATAAATTAAATTAAATTTAGAGCAAAGTTAAATAAATTAATTTAGAGCAAAGTTAATGAGTTTATTTCGTGCCTCAAATTTAATACCGCGCGCGCGTATCTGAAAAATTAAAAAAAATATACATAATCTATAAAAACGGTGTTTTAGAATTTCACCGTTGTTATTACTTTCAACAACGGGTTATAATAAATAAACCGTTGTCTTAGTGTTATTACTTTCTACAACGGGTGTTATTTAACCGTTGTTATTACTCTATAACAACGGTGGTTTGTAGGATAACCGTTGTCAATAGTTTCTCTTAATAAACCCTTTAGTTTCTCTTAATAAAAAATAATTTACAATCCTATAGAGTAAATTTTACACACGTACATTATCATCATCATCCTCCTCGTTTACAATCATCCTCGTTTACAACACAAATCTTTTTGTTTATTATCATCATCATCCTCCTCGTACTCGTGATCATCATCCTGTTCTCTTTATCATCACCCTGTTCTCATTTTCTTTATCAGGTAATTTTTGTGTTTCGTCTTTAGGGTTTTAAGATTGAAGTTCATCTTTTTGTTTTCATTTTCTATTTATCGTTCTCTTTATCATCTAGTTTCATTCCTTTCTAAGTTTTTAGAGTTTTAGAATCTCTGCATGACTCTTTATTTGTTCAGTTACTATTTCATTCATTTTAAGGTCTTAGGGTTTTAGAATCGCTGTATGCATGACTCTGTTCCGTTACTATTTCATTTCTTTTGAAGGTCTTAGTGTCTTAGGATTATCATGGGTGAAAAACGGAAAAGAGTAGAAAACAATGATAAGGGGGATAAGCCTGGTGAGAGGGGTGCTTCGAAGTGCTCTGCAGCCCTTGCAGCTATAGCGGCAAAAACGCCGATGGAAATAAAATGGAGTGTGAAAGGTGTTCCTACTGGTCCAAATGCTAGCCATTTATCCACTTGGATTGGAGTTACAACCAAACAGTCCTATTGATTTAGATAATTTCAGGAATATAAATCCTGCATTGCAGAACTTACTCTTGAAACGTATAAAGGTATGATAATATCTTTAGCTAAACACCATTTTATTTTGCATAAGTTACTATTACATAAGGCAGGAAGCCGTATAAAGGTTCGTATAAAGCCGCTTATTAGTATATATGATGATGATGCAGGAAGCTTTCGATATTCCAGACTGCCATGATAAGTATCTATTACGTAAGGCAGCGGCAGTCTTAAGGCAGTGGAGGTGTGACCTTGCCAAATTACACTTGTATGTCGACAAGGAGACGGGGCAGATGCATAAGAGCCCACCGACAAAGTACCCCAACATCACTCAGCAACAATGGGATAATTATAAGGCGAAACGAGCTACTGAAAAGTTTCAGGTTAAGTATCCATGTCATATGTTTACATTTTTGTAAAACTCTACTTAAGGTTACATTTTTCTAAAAGTTTCAGGTTACATTTTTCTAAAACTCTACTTGTATCTATAATTTTCTAATTGTCTCATCTACTTGCGATTTTATATGATTTGAAGAGCGTTAGCGCCAGAAATCGTGCTAACATCTCACAGAAGCGGGGGGTATATTATGGTTCTCGAGGCGGTTACAGATTGATAGAAGAAAATCTCGTAAGTAGCATCTATATATTAGATTTTTTTAATCATACTTGGACTTGATATACATGTATACATATATTATTTTTGAGTTAACGTGTAGGTGTCAAAAGGTGTGACCGACTTGAATCGGCACGTAACTTATAAAGAAGGGCACACGCCTAAAGGATCCCGAACATGTAACGAATATGATCAGGAAGTCTTGGCCAACATAGTAAGTATTATTTTTATTAAGACGGGTTTTTAATAACTTTATTGTTCAATTCTTGTATGTCTAACTATCTATTTATTTTAGTAACAAAAATTAAATTAAGTTTATTTAATATATTATAGGAGAATGTTCTGAAGGAGGTTGCGGAAGGGAAATTCACTCCGAGTGGTCGTGACGACGTTCTTGCTAGAGCGATCGGCCGTCCCGAGCATCCAGGTCGATTGAGGGGCGTCCCATTACATGTCGGAGTCACGAAATATTATGGGACAACTAGCCCGAACAAGAAGAAGAAAAATAAGGGGAAGGCTGACATGGTACCATTTGTTATTGTCATTTAAAATTCACATGTTATTGTTTTAACAAAATGCTGATTCTACATTTTGGGCGTGCAGGTTCAGTTATTGGCCTCCGTGATACTGAAGATGAATTCTGGAGGCAAGCCTTCCGAAGAAGAATTGAAGATGATGGAGGATGTCATTAAAAAGGGTGAGGTAGTGCAACAGATTTGTCAAGAGGCAGACACTACTACCTTGCCAATACATGAGGAGACGGCTGAGAAGATGGGTGAGGTACCTACTGCTGTCGAGGTTTTAATACCTCAAGCCGATAAGGTAAATATGATTTTTTTTTTCTGCATTTGTTCTTTCTAGCAGCCATGCCTTTGATTGGTTTATTTTATTAGGTAAATGAGTCGGAAAAGGGGACGCAACTTGAGGAGACGGGTGAGGTACCTAATGCTGCTGAGGTTTTGATACCTCAAGCCGATAAGGTAAATACGACTTAACCATTTTGAACCTCTGCATTTGTTCTTTCCAGCAGCCATTGCATGCCTTTGATTGGTTAATTAATTTTATAAGGTAAATAACTCTGAAAAGGGGACGCAACTTGAGGAGCCGGCTGAGAAGACGGGTGACAATAATGAGGTATGTAGAATATAAGAAGTTAGTATATGCTGTAAGTGCTAAATCTGGTCTGGACATTTTCAAGTATAATAGCCTACCCACCAAAAATAAATACTTGTAACTAACTTTATATTATATATTCAATATAGATCATTTATGATATCTATTATATTTTGGTATTTAGTAAATAATGTGTATTCTTCAGGCCACAAAAAAGCGGATAGTTGTTTTTCTCACCGACCCTTCATTCAAAGAGAATGTGCGTGTTGCCCGGGGTTTCATATACCCAAAGCCCAAGGACTCAGCGGAAACCATATTGGTTCATGGCGAACCACTCTTGCCGAAGCATTCAAAAGTGGGGATAGCGGGAGTCGCGAAGGGCTATGGAACCCGTAAACTGCCCGTCCCAGTCCGCGACGACCTTCAAGTTCTGGCAGATGCGGTTAACGGTTTTGTCCAATGGCCTGAAAGCCACATTTACCTGGCTCGTGATCGTAAAATTCAACAGAATGTAGCCGAGGTTAGAAAAATACATCTAATTTAACCCGCCTTTTGTCTTTGTTCATCACCTTCATAAATAGTGAAATTTATATGTTATATTTTTGTTTTGTAGGTAACAAAAACATGGATAAGTCTAACTCGATAGACAATAATCTTTCTACTACCTCGTCAATACAACAACTTGATGAGGTATTTAATCAACTCTCTTTATATTTTAAGTTCTACTATCGCCTCATCATTGAAAGAGCAACTTAATTTAGTTAGCCACATGTAGGTTGTGAAAGGTAGCACACCGCATCATTTCCCCAAGCTGAAAGAGGTCAGGAGTCTATCACAAACTAAATTTCATGGGAACGTTTACATGGAAAAAGTACGAACGGTGGCGATGCTGGAGCTTTATAAAGAGGCTGAGAGACGCATAGCAAGCGAGCAATTAATAATTATTCCGCTCGAGAATGATATTGTAGGGGTAGAACGCCAAGCAATGCTGGATTGGGAAATGCTAGCCGTTTGGGCTGGCCTTGACGAGATTGATGTCCAACACCTATATGTTTGGATGAAGTAAGTTCTTAATAAATTAAATCATGCAGTATTCTAATATTCTGACTAAGATATAGTGTTTTTAATATCGGAATTAAAACCGTCATGTAGGTACTTGAACTCGGTTGTGATCCCCGAGACCAATAATCCCCTTCCTCAATACGGATTCATGTGCCCAAATGTTTTATCTATGCATATCGAGATGTTTTCGTATGAAGAACGTGTAAATTATATTGCTGGGGAATTGGCGAAAAACAATAAGCTCATTTTTGCCCCTTATAATGAAGCCGGGTAATATATAAGTAATATTACGATTCCAAATACAATTGCATTTTTATATGTTTGGTTATGATGCATGTTGTGCTTGTTAATAATGATGTGTCTCTCGATCTCTAGGAGACATTGGGTGCTAGCAGCGATCAATCCGGACAAGAAGAAAGTATTTTGGTTGGACTTTTTGCATGGACAACCATCCGAGACCTTTAAGAAGTTGATTATTAAGTAAGTTTATAATACTGATGATGATTTGGCACATAATATTAAGTTTCATTTATTATTATTAAGTAAGTTTATGTGACTTTCGGCCTCTTTCCTTTTTTAAAGGGCCTTTGAGAAGAAAAGAGCAACCGGCGATCAACCGACAGAATATTCTGATGATGGCCCTACTTTTATTACGATAACAGGGGTACGTACGCGCAAATACAATACCTTAATAATTACGTGCATTAAACTAATTACGCATATACATCTGTCTTTTTTAATTACGCATTAAACTAATTGGTAATTGCCTTCTCGTCTCTTCGTTTATTATGTAATAATAGGTCCCTAAACAGCCGCATAGCATCCAATGTGGATACTACGTTTGTCGTTTCATGTTGGAGATTATTAGGCGAAGATATATCAGCATTCCAGAAAGAGTTAGTAGTTTAATGTAGCTATTATTTACTTTTTTTCATTAGAGCTGATATCTTTTCTGCTATATATATATAATCGATGTTGCTAATTATGTATGCCTATACTGTTGTTACCCTACTGATCGATGTCTTTTATTTGTTTTATCCGCAGTATTTACTCAACACGCCACATGTCCCTGAGTACACTAAGCACAATATAGACGAGGTAAGGGACTTGTGGGGCAAATACGTCCTTGAACATTATGCTAAGAAAGAATAAATGAAACTTAGATTATTTTGGAAGCAGATAGGGAACTTTAATTTGTATAAGTCATTAATTAGAGCAAGTTGTAAGTATGAATTGCTCTGAAAGAGATCATTTTGGTTGTATATATCATTTTGCTGCTGCTGTACATGAATTGCTCTGATTTATATATAGATATATCATTTTGCTGCTTCTGAAATTGGTTTATGATGCGTGCTGCTGCTACTGCTGCTGATTTATGCAGGATTTTCAGTGGTGGCAGGGGAACAAATTACCATTTTTTCAAAAACAATAATAAAAATAATAACAACGGTTTTTTAAAATTCATTAAAAGCGTTGTAACATATTTCCCACCAAAACTTATCATACCTTTAACAACGGTTTCTTCTAGAATACCGGTTGTTATTAAAACTTTCCACAACGGCTTATTTATTATACTCCGTTGTAATTAACTATATTCACAACGGGTTTAAAAACCAATAGCGTTGTTATAATATTTCCCACCAAAACTAATTTTACCTTTCACAACGGTTTTATTTAATAGAACCGTTCTCGTATCTTTCCCACCATAATTAGTCACACGTTTTAACAACAGTTATCTAGTAATAACAACGACTTTGTACCGTTGTAAAAACTATTCACAACGGGTTTAAAAAACAATAGCGTTGTTATAATATTTCCCACCAAAACTAATCTTACCTTTTACAACGGTTTCATTTAATAGAACCGTTCTCGTATCTTTCCCACCATAATTAGACACACGTTTTAACAACAGTTATCTAGTAATAACAACGACTTTGTACCGTTGTTAACACTATTCACAACGGTATTTTCATTAAATCGGAACGTTGTTAAAACCTTTAACAACGAAGGCTTTAACAACGTCCGAACAACGAAGGCTTTAACAACGTCCGCGTTTTAATATTACAACGGTTTTTAGCCGTTGTCATTTCCTGTTTTTGTAGTAGTGTTTTATCATTATTATTTTTATTTAGTTAGTTTTAATTTAGACTTAGATAAGATTTTAAGTTAATGGGTAGAAACCGTCGCATTTCTGTCCGTTATAAGTCCGTAATCGGACACTACTAGGAAATTCTAGTGGGTAAAGTCTCAAGTTAAGTATTGGGCCTTTTATTTTTCACACTACCAAACCAAACCCACATAAACTCCACATTCCTCCTCCATTTTTCAGCAAACCCCTTCTCTCTCTCTAAACCCTAAAAGACCTTTTCCTCTCAAAACCTCAAACCTCCATATCTCCCTTATCTCTAAACCAAATCAATTGATTTTTAGACCCATCTTGTCCTTTCTTCTTCATGTATCTTTCTAGGTAAGAAAGTCGTCACCTTTTTCACTTATTCCAATCGTCCGTCTTTCTCTAGTATAAGAAATCTTTATCTTTTCGTATTATAATGATAGGTAGACACTAAAAGGACCCGTGTAAAGACTATTTCTTGAGCGAGGGAGAGCTTAGAAGACGCTAAATTAGGTAATGTAGACGGATCACTCGACATCACATTGTTTGTGTAGTTTCTTGTGTTAGTTTAGAATTCGACATGATAAAGAGGAGTTATTTAAATTGTGTGACACCCTCAAATTTGCGGAAAGATAAAAATTTAATTTAAATAAATAAAAGATGAGAATACTTTTCTAATAGGTTCACTTTAGTGAAAATCGGTAAATTTTAAAAACCGGAACCTACTATTAAATATATTCATCATAACAAAGGTGTCTTAAAGAAAAAGGTTCATAACAAAAAGGAAATAATATTATACATATGAAGTATCCAAAACGGGAGACATATCTCCCGTATAAATACGGAAATAAAAGAGTGTATAATAATATACAATCCTAAGAACCGAATATAGGTCCAAGGTAATACTTCACTCGCTAGCTCGTCAATGTACCCAAGTATGCATCACAAACCTGCCAACCGCATTAAATATAAACACGGAAGCCACAGTCATTGGGGAGTAACTCCGAGTTCTCCCAGCCACGAAATGTCGAGTTTAATAAAACATGAATAACATAAAAGAGATGTATATGGAAAATACAAAACCTTAACATATACGATATGCTTTTCATGTTATGAAACAATTAACTAACATATAACCTATCATATGAAGGCTAAGCTACTTATGCAAGCTATCATGTGAATCGGTTAACAATCTATACCACGAGGTAGGGAAGTTGGTATGCTGGCTCAGAGGTTACATTTAAAACATGGCCCTGATACACTCAAACCCTAATCATACTAACTATCATGTGAATCAGTTAACAACCGGTAATCCAAACTCTATCAACCTTAGTCGGCTTGCATCTCACCTTCTAAGATTCATAGAATCATCAAACATGAAAGACCAATACGTCTAGAAACAGGCATAAGTTCTTAGGACCGTCAATAGTCGACTTCTGTAACTCGAGGCTATACCACAAGGTAGGAAAACATCCTAGTTCTAGACTGATCAGACCTAGCGACAACAGCTATTCCATTCCCCGTCTCATGACATAACCGTACACGAGAAACTCTACTAGGCGACCCCCTAAGCAGAGATGGCTAGTACGTAAGCTGGCTCCCTTCCCAAAGCGGAACTCTTAGGATGCCATGCCCCGACTTGGAGATAAGCCCCCCAGGCCGTGACACAAAAGCTATTAACCATGAACTATATACTCGTTAAAGATAGTAAGGCCTATCAATGTCAATGGTCCCAGCTAAACCTCAATTTAGAATTAAGAATGGTCAAGACGCCATATTACTCATAATTCTCTATGGTACTTAGTCCAACACGACCCATATCACTACAATCAAACATCAGGGAAAAAACTATTCTATCATGTGACTAATTGTCATTTAAATCATAATCAAATAACATATCGCCTCATATCTACTAAGGCTAATTCATTAATTAAATACAACCTTACTTGAAGACAAATCCCCGACCCGAGTCCCGCGCCGGGTCATCAGTCAAAACGGGGCTGACTAGATCTTAGTTTGACCAAACCCGTTTGGTTAAACCGGCTAGAAACAGAGTCTTTAACACATAGACTTGCACATAAAAATCATCATATTCATTACATGTTATTTTATTAAAACTTTCTAACATGTGAATTATTAATTCATACAAAAACCCGCTTGACTTTCATGTTATCAAATTAAACTAAAATCTCGTATTATAATTTCTAACATGTGAGAAATAATAATATTATGAAAACTTTTTAATTAAATAATTTACTTATTAAAATTTCCCACTTGCTAAATATTACAAAACACGATAAAATAACAATAAACTCTAAAACCGTCACAAGACCAAGGAGGGAACCCACGGGCTGTTTTGGGCCGAACATGACACGGGCCTGGACTGGGCCCACGGGCCTGGTTTGGGCCTGTTTTGGGTCGGCATTTCTAAAACCGTTTCCTAATATTTCCCGCATGCATAACATATTTAAAACCCGTCAAAACAACAACAAAACAATCAAGTATCGACCCAACCCACAAACCCACTCACGGACCAACCCAGACCGGACCTGGACCGGGCCTGAACCGGCCTGAACAGGCCTGGTTTGGGTCGGTTTTCCAGCCCCTCTACACGGTTCCACCAACAACCAATCCCAAATTATTTCTAACATGTTTTTATTAACAAACACCCATTTTTAACAATCAATTTAACCATCATTCATACAAAAATCATGGTTATAAATAAATCATCCAAATATGTCAAGAACACTAAACATGTTAAAAATTCGATACAACATAATAATCATAACTACTTATCATGTTACTACCAAAAACCATAAATAACAATCACATGAACAAAAACAAAAGTATGTAACATTAATTCGTCAAGTAACTCGGAATCGTTACCTTAGCTAGCACAAAATCAAGTAGCACCAAAAAAATAAGAAGTATAAACCCGTCTACTAGTCTTCTCCTAAAATATACGAGTCACCAAACTCGTCTTCAAAATCTTCTCCTATAAGAAATGACAAGAATAATATTATTAGAATTAAAACTTGAATTTCAACAATTAAAGTGTTGAAAACGATTTTGTCGGAATTGGAAATAAAACGTACGTGGAGATGAAGAGCGAAGAGGAGACTCTAGAAATATAAATTAGGACGGATTTGAACAAGTAACGAAGGTTTTGTGACGATTTTGCTCAAGAACGATGAAGAACGATGAAGAACGATGAAGAACGATTATGATTATATTAAAGAAAGTATTAATTAGATATTAAGTTGATTTATTGTAAAATGTAAAGATAAGTAGTGAGTAAGTGTGGGGAGGGTGCCGTGTAATTATAGGGGATTACGGGAGTCGGGTTTTGAAATTGTTGTTACGGGATTGACTCGGGTTTTATAATTGTATTAAGGTAATTAATTAGATATCATTAGATTAAATGATAGTTTAATCAAATATCTAGATATTAATTAGATATTATGTTATTGTAATCAAAAGAAAGAAAATATCTAATCCTAAGAGAGGGTGAGGGAGCCGTGTGGTATAGGTAGTAGTCGGGTCTGTTTTTAAGCGATTTGCGTAATTTAAGATGATGGATCGATAAAGTTACAAATATCTCAGATATTCGTATTAGTTTAAATCGAAAGAATTAAAAGATCTAAAGTGAGTGGAAAAAGATGACATGGGGCGTGTGACTCATGCCAAAGTCGGGTTTCGGGTTTGTTTCGGGATTCAAGTTGACTCGGGAATAGTTAAATGACGTTCGGGATTAAACCGTAAAACCTTCTCATAAATTCCGAATAAATTCAAAATAATTATATTAAATTATCATAAATTCAAATAAATCTTAATAAAAATAAATTAAATTTATTATTTTTCAAATATAATTTCGGTCTTTAAATTTACGAGGTGAGTCGGAAAAGTCAACGAAAGTCAAAGTTGACTTAAAACGGGATTCTCATGGAATCTCGCAGAAATTCCAAATACGAACTCGGAAATTCCAAATTCGACTGGAAACAATAAATTCTAAGTTAAAACTTAAATTTGCTGAAAAGTATTCGTAAAATATTTTCCCCAGAAAAATAGGGTACATTTCGGGTTGTTACAAATTGAGTTTATCTCATTTTCATTGTTTATGTATGTTGAATGTTACATGAGAGTCATATGATGTTGGTTGACATGTTATTGTTAGAAATATGGTGATGAATGCTTGACTTTGGAATTAATGTTGATGTTGGTGAACCTTGGGTAAAGTTGGGTTTGTTATGTTGATTTAAATGATGACTTTTAATGTCTTTAATCCTTGTTCATGTCTTGGTTGTTTTATGATCTTGTATGATGAGTTTATAATTTGAGGATTCATCTTCAAACCCAAGGAAATGGATGAAAATTCATGTTTTTGGATTGTGTAACGTCGGCAGGTGCGGGCGAAATTTCGCCCGGTACAAAAGTTGTCAGGAATAGCCTAAAATTGTTCTGGGAGCCGGCGGGTGAAATTTCACATGAGCAGGCGAAATTCCACCCTGGCGGGCGAACATTCATCCGGCGGGTGAACTTTTTCTACACCGACCCTTTTTCGTAAAATGGTTATCGTTACTCGTCTGTTTTTGGCGTATGACCTACCGTTGGAGCCGTAAGAGGATAAACAATCATCTCCACTTAGAATTTCTTAATTTGCATGTCCATAACTCTAGTTCTGACCGTTTAAAGTTTACCCTTATTTTAGATGGTTTCCAAACATGTTGTTTTGAGATAGGCTTTATGTTTCTTATCGATTATGCTTCTTAAACTTGGTCTATTACTTATATAACATGTATTGACACTTGTTTATCATTGTTACATTTATATGATGCCTTATTCACATGTTTAGTGACGGTTTTGGATGTTTAGCTCATTTGAGTCTTGTATACCTTGAGTAGTCCGTTGAATCTTGTTTGTTGGATTTTATTGAACTCCCGTTCACCGTTTGTACCCTTATACTCGTTAGAATTTATCTCGGAGTGATAGAGGTACAATCTTTGATATGTTAGTAGGGATATGCCGACGTTGTTGGGAGACGAACGCTTAGCGTTGATCGAGCCGGCCGTCAAATGTTGTATCCTTGTGAGGTGGTGTCTTTGCATGTAGCGTACTTGCTTGACCTTTGCTTGAATTCTCAGCTTCTTTGGCCGTACTGCCAGAGTATGAGTACTTGTTATTGTAACAACCTTTCATGTTGGCCGCCTTGGCAAGATTGGTAACCTTATTCTTAGTCAGCCTCTGCCGTTGGCCGCCCTTCTGGATTTGGGGTACCCGGCTTCCGTTCTGTCGACCGAGTCTTGGATGTGTGAACGCCTAACCGCATGTCGAATCGGGTACACGCCTTGTCCCGAGAGTCTGGCCAGATTTAGACTAGAACTGTATTATTATCGTAGTCCTACCGGGAGGATTACAGTCTAGAGTCGTCTTGTCTTGCAATAAGCAAATGCTAGTGCATTTCATTTACCGTGAGAGTGTGTTTGTTTCACATGATGGTTTGTTGGATGTGTATGGTAGGTTGGATGCCTATTATCATTTGTTGTGTCACGTCTCCAACCTCTTCGACTATAAGGTTGCTAGCGGTGAGATGCAAGCCGTTAGTAGCAATATAGTTGTCAACGTGAGTCTTCCCTAGTCTTATTTATATGATGATTATATCGTTGTTACTTCTCACATACTTATATCGTTTTTATGAAATGTTATCGTTGTAGTTGGCATGATATTTGTACATGTATGATCATGTATGCTTATATGCTTTAATCAAGTTTGTTTTCATGTGATATGGCTGAGAGAGCCCTGAGTTACTCCCTACTGACTGTGACATTTATTTTTAATGAATGAACATGTTGCGGGTTTTTTTTTACATGGGGTTTTGACGAGTGAGCTAGCAAGTGTTGTACTTACAGCAAATTAGCCTTAGCGTTGTAGTTTATATTAGCTCTTTCTATTTTATTTATGTACTTGCCAAGGGATCGGGATCCCTTGAGCTTATTTACGTTACAGTTTTGTATAAAAGATTCTTAAGTAACTTTATATATAATGACATTTGTGGTTTTGTCATTAAAGTTGTTAAAATATCGTATTTTCCGCTTGAAATTAGATGTTTACTTTATTGCATTATCGCGGGATGTCACAACTTCGCACTTGTATTTGATATATCCATAGTAGTGAATATTTGACCCAACTACTTTCATTGATGATGTAAAAAATATGTAATAATCCATAAAATACCAATGCCAAGTAAATTATGAATTCAAACAAATTATCCAACATAAAATACAAGAATTAGTACCTCATTACTTGGAGAAAAAATCCTCTCCAGTAATCACTCCTCTCCATTACATGTCCAGTGCTTTTCGATGGCCCTGATTATATCTCGGAACGATCTAACAGTTAGTTATTTTGAAGAGGTAAAAAGAGAATAATGATTCTATATAATTGTATTAGAGGAAATGGAAGGTAATGGAGAGAAAGGTAATGGAGAGGATGTAACACCCGTAAATGTACCATATTTTTATAGTGAAAATATTTTACGCTATAAAAATAGGGTACATTTACGGGTGTTACAATAATCACCCCACCTTTTAAAAAGTTTCGTCCTCGAAACTTGTGAGTAGAAAACAAAAGTATCAAGGACAAGAATCGGTTTTCAAAATTAATACGAGAACTTTATAAGGGGAAAATTTATGAAACGAGGTTCATCTCGAAAACAGTTTAAGGAAATCTTTCATAAGTGTGAAACTTTATTTACGGATCGCAGGAGTGCCCGTCGCGAACGAGTACTCTAGTTATCCAAATCAAATCAATGTCGAGATAGTGAAATCGAAATTCAAAACAACGTTAGTAAGTGTAGGACTAGTCACCAGACGTCTCTAATAACAAGTCCAAAAATCCAACCAACGCATAATCCAAGTATAAAAGCAAAAGAAATCTATTTTCTCCAAAACGAGGGTACAAAATCCATCTTTAGACTTCTTTAAAAAGTTAAATTTAAAATACGATATGGGGATTTGAAGGTTTTCTCAAAGATAAAATCAAAATAAGAAGACATTTCACGTACATAGAGCGACTCGAACAACGAAATCACAAATCGCGGTACTAAGAGGTACGTCCAACGAGCAAAAGGGACCAAAAAGGGGAAAGGATTGAAGAGTAGAAGATTGAGCAAGGATCAAATTGAGGGAAGAGAGAGGGATGAACTCCAAACCTATCTTTCATCTATGATAATTCAAACGTCACTCGCAACTCGACATCATTAACTTCACGAACAAACTAGTCCTCAAGAGAGTGCAGTTTATCTTCAACATTCTAGATCATTAGATTCCTACAAAAATATTTCATAAACATGAAACTTCGAGCAACAAATCCCAATTATTCAAATCCAATATATTTACCTAAGTCCATCGGCACGGTAGACTCCACAACTAACAATCCACAAGAAAGAGCCATTACGTACTCTAATCTTCTTAGTTTCATCAAAACTCTTACTAGAAACCAACTGTGACAACCCTCGCGAATGCGGAAATAAAAACATACAAGCATGTGAATTGATTTGCGGAAATACGGTATTTTATAAACTTTTATACATGCAAGATAGAAAATACGAGGAATGTCAAATAATTACAAACAAAATAAAATATACCACAAAGAGACGAAGTCTCTCAAAATGTTATCAATATCAAAGTGATTAGCAAACTAGCTAATAAACGTCTAGAGGTGTTTCATCCAGGGACAACGCCCGCTAGCTCACACCCGAACCCAAAATACCACAAGCAAAAAGCCAACCAATCAAGCAACCTGTTCATCCATGAAAAACATGAACCCCACAGTCAGTGGGGAGTAACTCCGGGTTCTCCCAGCCAAATCACATTAAACGTACATAAAAGGAAATACAAAAGTAGAGCATGCATACATAAAGATATACATGTGAGATACGATAAGGATAGATAGGCAATTCAATATATAATGATAAGAGCATAAGTGGTACAAGTCCGAATCCATCATGTTATACAAAGACTCGGGGAAGACACTCTTAGGCAACCGAATACGCTCACTAGGGCTTACATCTCACTGTTAGCGGTATAAGTTTGATAAGATTGAGACTCGACAAACAAACCATGCCAAGTCATTCAATGATCAATCATATAATCATTCATCCAAACATACCAATACACTGACGATGCCCAATCATGCAATGACCATGAATAATAAGTCATGAAATCACGCATTCAAGAACGACGACACAAAGACGACATCTC
>JAIUZE010010572.1:0-53361 GCA_022085475.1 Heliosperma pusillum
GCTATGTATTCATTTGTATTTTTGTAATTATTTATTGTGAAGACGGTGATTCCCAAAGTCGGTGTTCCAAAAGACGGTGCCATATTGGAAGGCGTTCCAAGAAGCGGCAAGGGACCAAGGAGTTGGTTTCCGATTTGTAATCATCTAGTTAATTAGATTAGCTAGGTGGCCATACTAGGATTTAATTTGATTGCTTGCTTTATTTTTTCCGCACATGCCAAAATCACCAACATGCGTTTTATTTATCGATTGTCAATTCAACGTTATTCAAAATTCACCGACTTAGTTCACTTATAGGGAATTAATAACTAAAATTGGCAAGACCTCTCCCATAACTTAAAAAGGAATTGAGATTTAGCCTTACCAATTGAAGCACCTATGAACCCCGTGTTCATTAGGACAACCACAACGTGGACCTTTTTACCTCGGGTAAGTAGGGTGATACGATCACACGCCTAAATTGGGTTGGACTCAACAAGATAAGCGTTATCTTGGGACTAGGAGATGGGTTTAGTTGAAATCCGTCATCCGAGAGTTCTAGGAGTAGAATTAGTCAAAAGTTGACTTACCGTCTTTTACATAAAAGTTGCATAACATGTTCTTTTGTCTAAAATGCGGGTCTCGGAATCGCTTATATAATTTCGTGAGGGGTCATTATATGAGTGACTTGTTTAAATTGGTTATACAAGTAAAATTGATTAAAACAATGAATGTTAATATTTCCTAATTTTTTTGTAGTTATTCATAATTCGCAATGGCAAACAATAACAACACCGTTCAACTAGGAAAAGACTCATGGCTAAGGTCCGTTATGGACAAATGCATCTTAAAAGACGATGGAACTAATTTCGTCGAGTGGGAGCAAACGATCAAGAGTGCGGCGTTATCGGATACCGTTTTGCGCTACTTGACCGAGGCACCTCCCAATGAACCCGGCCCAAGGGCCACTAATGCGGCCAAAGCCGCCTATGAGGAATACCTTAAGGTAGCAAACGACGTCAAGATGGTCTTGATTTGGTCGATGTCCTCAACCCTTAAGCAACAATACATCACCCTTGGAGCATATGAGATATTCTCTAGGGTGACATTGGCCTTTTCTCAATCACCCGAGATTCGCCAATACAATGCTATGACTAGGCTTTTTGAAGCCAAGTTAGAGAAGGGCCAAAAGGTTGGCCCACATGTGCTTAAGATGGTGGAACATGTTGACACTCTAGATCGTCTAGGGGTCAAAATTCCTAAGAAGCTCGCGGTTGGCCGCATCCTTCACTCACTTCCTCCCAAGTTTGCCCAAGCTAGGGCAAACTATAACATGCATGGCATGGATAAGAGCTTTCACGAGCTCCATGCTCTCCTTACCCAAGTCGAAAGGGATATGGAAGCAAGTGGGAGTGAGCAAAAGGATGTTCTTACAATGAGATTGAAGAACTTGAAGCTAGGGGTTCAAAAGGGGCAGGGAAAAGCCAAGGCCCAATTTAAGAAGCTAGGAAAATGAAAGGGCAAAGCTATTATGTATAGCAATGCCAAGGCTAAGGGTAAGAAGCACGCCGAAGCCGAATGCTTTTATTGTAAAGGCAAGGGACATTGGAAACGCAATTGTCCCAAGTATTTGAAGGATAAGAAAGACGGATGTGTGACACCGTCAGGTATAATCCTCTCTTCTCTCTATATGATAGATATTAACTATGCTTGCACTTCCACTTGGGTATTTGATACTGGATGTGGTTCTCACCTTTGTAATCACTTGCATGGGCTGAAGGACGTGCGAGCACTAGCCAAGGGTGATGTGGACCTACGAATGGGGAATGGAGCAAGAGTTGCCGCCGTCTCCGTAGGAACTTATGTATTAACCTTAGCTAGTGGTCTGGAGTTGTATTTAAATAATTGTTATTTTGTACCCTCCTTGACAAAGAACATTATCTCCATTTCCGTACTTGACGCGGAGGGTTTCTCTTTTGTAATCAAGAACAATAGGTGTTCGTTTTCTTTTAATGATGTGTTTTATGGTAAAGCCATCTCTATTGGAGGCATTTATGTTCTTGATAATGTTAATGAAATATATCATATCGAAAGCAAGAAGCTCAAATTAGGTGAACCTAATCAATCATACCTTTGGCATTGTCGTTTAGGTCATATAAACGTACGACGCATAAAGAGACTCGTTTCAACAAAACTTCTCAAACCATTTGATTACGAATCTTATGGTGAATGCGAATCTTGTCTTTTGGGCAAGATGACTCGTGCTCCTTTTACAGGAAAAGGGACACGAGCAAGTGAAGTATTAGGCCTTGTACATACCGATGTATGTGGCCCAATGACTCTCCAAGCTAGAGGTGGTTACAAGTACTTCATTACTTTTTTACCGACGATTTGAGTAGATATGGATACGTCTACTTAATGAGGCATAAGAGTGAAGCCTTTGAAAAGTTCAAAGAGTTTCAACATGAAGTGGAAAACCAATTGAATAAGAAGATAAAAACCTTACGATCCGATCGTGGTGGTGAATATCTAAATTATGAATTTGATTCACACCTAAAAGATTGCGGTATAGTATCACAATGGACTCCTCCTGGAACACCTCAACTAAATGGTGTGTCTGAAAGGAGAAACCGAACTTTATTAGATATGGTTCGGTCAATGATGAGTCTTACAGAGCTTCCTGAATCGTTTTGGGGATTTGCCATCTTAACCGCAACATTTTCACTAAATCGTAGCCCGACTAAAGTGGCCAATAAAACTCCATATGAGATATGGAAAGGAAAGGTTCCTTATTTGTCGTTTATGAAAATTTGGGGTTGCGAGGCGTTTGTTCATGAGAAGTCTAATGACAAGCTCGCACCCAGATCCGACAAATGTTATTTTGGAGGATACCCTAAGGAGACTCGTGGATATTACTTCTACAACCGTCATGAGGACAAAGTGTTTGTGTCTCGTGATGCTGTCTTTCTAGAAAGCGATTTCGTTTCTAAAAGGCAGAGTGGGAGAAAATTCGAACTTGATGAAGTTCGAGATCCACAAACCGAAAATGAAGTGGAGGAAAACGTTCCCTCCTCGTCTGAAACGGTTATTGTCCCTAGAAGGTCAGGTAGAATTAGTTCTCAACCTGATCGTTACCTCGGATGTATCGAGGGAGATGGTGATTTATTACTTTTTGAAAGTGATGAACCCACAACCTACAAGTCGGCCGTTTCTAGTCCCGACTCCAAGCATTGGCTAGAGGCCATGCAAATCCGAAATGGATTCTATGTACGAAAATCAAGTATGGGACTTGGTAGACTTACCTGAGAAGGTGCGACCTCTTCAGTGCAAGTGGATCTACAAGATCAAGAATGGCATAGATGGACATAATGATATCTACAAAGCTAGATTGGTGGCAAAAGGCTTCACTCAAGTTCATGGTTTACACTATGACGAAACTTTGGCCCCAGTCGCTATGCTTCGATCCATTAGGATTCTCTTAGCGGTTGCCGCATTTTATAACTATGAAATTTGGCAAATGGATGTCAAAACCGCCTTCTTGATGGGATTCTAGAAGAGGAAGTGTACATGACACAACCTGAAGGTTTTAAGGATAAATCCAACCCTAAGAAGGTATGCAAACTTAAGAGATCCATTTATGGTCTTAAGCAAGCATCAAGGAGTTGGAATCATCGCTTCGATCATGTAATTAAACAAAATGGATTCACTCGAAGTGTCGAGGAACCATGTTTATACATGCAGTTTAGTGGGAGAAAAGTTACTTTCCTTATCTTGTATGTGGATGACATACTTCTCATTGGGAATGACATACCAATGCTTACTTCTACCAAGGAGTGGCTTGGGAAACATTTCCAGATGAAGGATTTGGGAGAGGCACAACGCATTTTGGGTATCCGGATCGATAGAGATAGATCCAAGAGGATACTAGCATTAAGTCAAGAAGCTTATATAGATAAGATTCTTGATCGGTTCAAAATGAAAGACTCTAAGAGAGGCTTTCTTCCAATAGGTCATGGTATCACTCTGAGTAAATCCCAGAGTCCTACTATCACCGAAGAGATTGAACGCATGAAGTTGATCCCTTATGCTTCAGCAGTTGGGTCAATCATGTATGCTATGATGTGCACTCGCCCTGACGTCGCCTATGCTTTGAGCATGACGAGTCGTTATCAAGCCAATCCAGGTGAGGGTCACTGGATAGCCGTAAAGAATGTCCTTAAGTACTTACGAAGGACTAAAGATTCGTTCTTGGTGTTTGGAGGAGAGACTGAGTTGCGTGTAAAGGGCTACACAGACGCTAGTTTCCAAACTGATAGGGATGATTTAAAATCCCAATCCGGCTATGTCTTTATGTTGAATGGAGGAGCAGTTTGCTGGAAGAGCTTCAAGCAAAGCGTGACTGCGGATTCTACAACAAAAGCTAAGTACCTCGCGGCATCAGAGGCTGCAAGGGAAGCTGTGTGGATTCGGCAGTTCTTGGAAGGACTAGGAGTAGTCCCTACTGCCACAGATCCCATCACGATGTATTGTGATAACAGTGGGGCTATCTTTCAAGCAAAGGAGCCCAAGTCTAGTAACAAGTCTAGACATGTACTTAGGAAAGACCATGTAATTAGAGATTACTCAGATCCCATCACGATGTATTGTGATAACAGTGGGGCTATCTTTCAAGCAAAGGAGCCCAAGTCTAGTAACAAGTCTAGACATGTACTTAGGAAATACCATGTAATTAGAGATTACGTGGAGAGGAAGGAAATAGATATATGTAAGGTTGGGACAGACGATAACATCGCTGATCCTCTAACCAAGCCTCTTACAAAGGCTAAACATGACAGTCATGTCGTCTCGATGGGATTAAGACGAGTTCCTGAATTCCTCTAGATTATGTGATATGTAATAATTGAATGTTGTATCAATGTTTACATATATGATAATTGCATTCATTGTTCGAGTTTTATATGAGCTCTTTTATTTAGTATTGACTAAATTTTATTACTTTGTTTTGTCTGAATTGATTATGAGATAGGTTGAACTCAATTCAAGTGAACATGATGAACTTAGTAATTGTCCCTAGTCATTTGCATAAGGTGACGTCTCGAAACGACTAGATTGTAAGTCGATCGATGGTTGGTTCAGCACCATGGAGTCATGGAGATGACTGATCGTTTACATAGACAGACTGTAGAGACACTCTGTCGGACAGTGACCATAATAGAGTCCCTTATCAAAATTGTTGAAGCCTGGTCGTGGCGGGGATTTCTATTATATTCCTATGAGTCGATTCTTTAGACTGGCGACCATTTACCTGAGTCGGTGTATTTTCCGATTGACTTTGGTTTTTGTCCTAGGTCGTGCCGTGAAAGGAGGCCGATGGGCATCTACTGGGTCATGGTGATTTGCATTATACAGTGTAAGTTGGGTCAACAGGAATTGTCCACCCACGTTGGGTATTAACATCTTCGGGCCACTCGAGGAGTAGTGACTGGAAATGCGTGGCCACGCTCGGAAGAGATCTATGGTAGATTTTCCGGTCAGACAGTTACTCTCCAGATCGAGAAAACCACTCAATTTATTTTTCCAATCGCAAGTGCGACCTGAAAGACACCTTGCGATGAGTGGGAGGATGTGATGCAAAAGTGACAAGAGAATTGGTAGCACACAACTTGTCGAGACAAGTGGGAGATATTGTGGGAGTAGGAGTCCTCCGCAATAGTGTGGCTATATGCACAACTTGTATCGGACAAGTGGGAGATTGTTGGAGGAAGTGTCCTCCACAATAGTGCATTTATATTATAAATCTCATTTTGGAATATTAGTGGGATGACTAGTATTTTGATACTCCACGTCAGTTGATTAACGTAAATCGATAACGGTCAGCTGACTAGAGTTAGACGTTATTGTCGTATGACGGCGGTAATCAACTGACCCCTTTCGGTCACACCTATAGGATGAGACCCAAACAGAAATCTAATTATTTGTATACGATACATATTAATTAGTACTTTATATATATATATTTGATATATGTTTAGTTACGAGAGTTAATTATTGGAAATTGAGTTACGAACTCATTCCGGATAAGTTTATTAGTCAATTATACGATAATTGACTGAATAAATTTTACGTCTTATTTTAATACGATTAAATAAGATTTAATTTAATGATTAATAGTTAACTCATTAAATTAGTTGAGGTTATACATACTTTGAGGTAGAGGTGATTAGTTAATTATATTTACAAGGAGTTGTAAAATAAACTAACTAGGCATTGTGGGACCCATTATATATTGATATAATGATAAAATATCACTTAAAAGTTAAGTGTATATTATTTATTAATTTGAGTCATATAATTGTTATATGATCAAATTAACCCTTAATTATACAAGATAATTAAACATATGATTATAAGTATTTGTGGGACAAATATCAAAAATCAAAATGGACCACATGACACTTGTGGGTGCCGAAATTTTGGTAGTGTATGACATGATGATTGTTGTTTCTTGTATTACACTACAACATGTGATCATGTCATGTTTATGACACATGATCATGGTCTTATACAATACTACACTCAAAGTAATTGCATGAGATTATTTTAATATAAATGCACAGACCACTTGTACTCATCTTGGCCGGACCCTTGGGTCCTTAAATGGACAAGATTGTTGTTCATTTGTTTTGCTAGTTCATTCTTATGTTTGCATGTACATCTCACTAAAATCCTCATCTCTCTAAAATCTCTCAAACACTAATATTTCCTATTACTAGAGTAGTAATAAAATCTAATATTAGTTCATCTTATCACTTGTGTTTTCTAGTCAAAAACTAAGTGATTAGTTTGGGTTTTCTCTTGGGTGCTTCTTAAAGGAGGTCTTCTAATTTGAAGATTACAAGGAGGATCATCTATTTCTTTCTAGCATAAGAACAATAAGAAAGGTGTTTCTTGTTGTGCCCATATAAACCGAAATTTCCCTATGTAAGGAAATTTCTTCTTACTTTTTATTATGCATTTTAATTTGCATGCATGTTACATAGATCTTTATTAAACACTAAATTAACAAGTAATTTAGTAGCAAGTGTCCTCCACAAGGGGTGACATAGTTCCGCCTCCGGATTGTGGTGATGGCATCGTTAGCTTTTTTATTCATGGTATCCCTAGACCTCCGGCTCCGTCTCACTCGGTTCTTTCATCTGATGATTGGGGTTGTGCTTGTTCAATGGTCTGTATCTTCGCTTGATCGTTTATTTTCTTTGGGCCATCGCACCGTGAAATCTATTCCTCCTAAATGTCGTCTTGGGTTTGCTCGGGTTCTGAAGGGGGTCTTGGATGATGTGGCTGACTCTCCTGGTGATCTCTTCTGCTGAGTTCGTTTGCTTGTGTTGCCTATTTGTCTGCTTAAGACCTTCGCTCGTCGGAGTAATCTTGAGTGTAGGACGGCTGTTAGGCGACAGTGTCAGGAGGAGAGTATTACCAGGTCTATTCTTGCTTGGGGGGTGCCTGGAGGGGGATTGCAGCTTTTGCAGGAGTGTTTTCTTCCTCTGGCGTCGCCCCCTACTCTGATGCCACTCTTGGTGCTCTGCGAGAGAAGCATCCTGTCGCCCTATCTCCTTCGCTGCCTCCTTTGCATATGGATCATCATTCTCTTGTTGCCTCTTCGGCTGTGGTATTGGATATGATTCGTGGTTTCCCGCGTGGCTCTTCTTGCGGGAGGGATGGGCTTCGTGCCCAACACCTTATGGACTGTTTGAGTGGTGCTGTTGTGGCTGTGTTTGATGATTTGATCGCTTCTGTTACTAGGGTGGTTAATCTTTTCTTGGAGGGCCGGTGCCCTATAGCCCTTGGTGAGTACATTGCCAGCGCTCCGCTTACGCCGCTTGTTAAGCCGGGCGGGGGTGTTCACCCTATCGATGTTGGCACTGTCTGGAGACGTCTTGTCTCTAAGGTTGGTGCTTGTTTGGTTGGTCCTTCTTTGTCTACTTATTTTGGTAGTCTGCAGTTTGGGGTTGGGGTGTCCGGTGGAGGAGAGGCTATCTTACATGCCTTGAATCGGCTCATTGAGGCATGTGGTGGTGAGGTGGGATTGTCTATGTTGCTAGTTGATTTCCAGAATACTTTCAACCTTGTTGATCGAGTGACTATGCTACATGAAGTCCGTCGTCGTTGTCCGGTTCTTTCCCGTTGGGTGGAGTTTTGTTACTCTAGCCATGCCCGTCTTTATTATGGGGAGCATTGCTTGTGGTCTTGTCAGGGTGTTCAGCAGGGTGATTCGTGATAAGGTTAAAGTCGCGTCACCTTAATCAAAGTAAACCAAATTCACAACTAACTAATAGTCAGTGGTAAGCAAGGTATCGAATCCACAGGGAGGCGGTAGTATTTTAATCTGTTAAACTAAGTTCGTCTCTAAAGTAACAATTTCGGGATTTGAGATTGAGTTCTAAACTAAAAGAAATCAACAATAACAATAAATAATAACAATAACAATAACAATAACAACTAATAATAATAACAACTAATAATAAGCAATAACAACTAATAATAAAAGGTTGAAAACAATGAGATTAAAAGTCTGGGGTCTCAGGTTCACTAGGATTATTATTCAGAGATAGGGATGAAATCAACTATCATGCAATAAAGTTATCTAAGGTCACAAGATCGGTCGATTCAATTATGCTCTTTAGATCTACAATTTAACATGCGATCGCTATCATTAAACGAGTTCTATTTAATTATCGTAGCCCATCTTAGTTTTCACCGGGTCGGTGTTAATCCTAATTTGCGAGACTAGTTAATTAAACCTGGCCAGTAATCAAACAACTAGAATTAAAAAGATAATCAAACGATAACCATGCAATTGCAATTCAATTAATTAATCTACCCCTTCTAACAATCCTAGATCCCCTTTCAACCCTAGAAAGGAATTTAGTTACTCATAACGATATAAACAACAACAATAATAATTAAAGTAAACATGATTAACAACAATAAAAGGATGGAGAAAGAATAATTAAAGAACAAGTAGGCAATTAAATTGAATAACGAAGAAAGATTGAAGAATACCGATTACAAGTTGAACTAAAGACAATCATCTTTGATGAATAAAATCCAGAGGCAAAGAAAGCTAAATTAGGTTTTCTAATGTTAAAGCATAAAAAGCATAAAAAAGCATGAAAAAAATCTAATTAATTAGGTTAAAGTTTAGGAAAATATGAAAAGCCGCCGAAATATTAGGTTGCTCGATCGAGCAAGGTGAATCTGCTCGATCGAGCAAGAGAACAGTGCGACTCGACCGAGCAAGGCTCTTCTGCTCGGTCGAGCATCCTTCATTTAGGCTCGTTTCTTCACTTTTCTTCATTTCTTCTCTTTTCTTTCTCGATTTCCGTGCCTAACTTTCTACGATCCGACTCCGCCATGCTCCATATCAACTCAAAAAGCTCCAAATGCATCCAATCTGCATTAAAACATAACAAAAGCGGTAGAATCGATATTCTTGCTAAAATAGCATAGAAATAAGAAAGAAAAGACGGTAAATCGAGTTAAATGTAACTAGGGGAAGCATAAAATATGTGTATAAATAATGATCATCAATCCGTTAGGCCCTTTCCTTTTTGCTTTGGTTTTGCACCCCTTAGTGTGCAAAATCTGGGACTCTTTTGATCTTACTATGCAGGCCTGATATTTGGATGACGACACCATTGTTGGGGACACTTTGGAGGTGGGGGCTGTTTTGGATTTGATTATGGTAGATGTGCCTCGTTTTGGTCTCCATCTTAATGTGGCTAAGACTGAGGTCTTTTGGCCTATTGAGGATCCTCGGAGTCGGCTTCCCGGTGTTTTCCCCCTACTATTGACCGGCCCTTGCGTGGTGTCTCGGTTTTGGGTGGACCTGTCAGTACTTGTCGTATTTTTGGCAGTGAGCTTGTGGCGAGGAGAGTGACTAAGACCATTGAGCTTATGGATTTAGTCGCGAGGATCGAGGACCCGCAATGCGAGTTGATTCTGCTCCGTGCTTGTACTGGTATTTCTAAGCTCTATTTTTCTCTTCGTACTTGCTCCTCTGGAGTCTTTGGGTATGTCCATCTTCGCTTTGATGCAACACTTTGTTGTAGCTTCGAACGTATTGTCACCGCGTCTAAGCCTGATTTTGGGGATTGGCAGTGGCGCCTTGCCACATTACCTTTTCAGCTGGGTGGGCTCGGTGTTTATGCTGCGGGGGATGTTTTACACTATGCTTTTGTGGCTTCCCGTTTGCAGTCTGCAGTTCTGCAGGCTACGCTCCTACGGCCTTCTGGTATTGTGGATGCTGGTCCTACTTTCGACGATGCCTTGCGGGTGTTCTCTGACACTACAGGTTCCGATTTTTTTATCCTAGTGAAATCGCTGCCCCTAAACTTATGAAGAAATTGGCAGATATATATTTCGTGACGGTTGCTGCTTCTTCAGAATATGTTTTCTCTTTGACACCGCGTCAGCTTGCGTTGTGGAAGTCTCAGCAAGGTGCCCACGCCTCTGATTGGTTGCGTGCGGTTCCTATCTCTGGGTTGGGTCAGACGATGAACAGGAGGACTTACCGTAGTGTGCTGGGGTATCGACTGGGTGTTCCGTCATTCACGGTATCTAGGCCTTGTCCTGCTTGCTCTCGGGTTTTTGCCGATGATGTGTATGGGGATCACGTTGTTTCTTGTACTGGTACTGTGGGGGTTAAGCATCGACATAACCTCGTTCATGACACCTTATTCGACATATGCTATAGGTCTGGTATTTCTACGGGCAAGGAGGTTGATATCGGTTTGGTTGACGGGAATGGCGGGTCTCTTCGTCCTGCGGATTTGCTACTTTATTCCTGGGACAGAGGGCGTGATGTGTGTGTTGATTTGACAGGGTCTTCCCCCTTGACTCAGACTGGGATGTCCGATTTTGTGCCGGGACGGGTTGTCGCTGATGCTGCTCAGCGCAAATGTGCTAAGTATAGAGATTTATGCGCGGTTGCTGGTTATGGTTTCCTAACCTTCTCTTTCTCTTCGCTTGGAGAGCTGGGCTCAGATGCTGTTGACTTGCTCAAACGGATCCAGAAATTCTCGGTATCTCAGGATGCTGGGGCTCGGGTGACCGCTTATATCTTTACTAGGCTTAGTTTTTCTATAGCTAAGGGGGTGGGGGCCTAGATTGTCTCTTTGCTCCCCACTAACTTCTTGTAAACTTTACATTTTATTTTAATGAAAGCTGCGTGCATCTCTTATAAAAAAAAATTAAAAAATTAAAAATTAAAAATTAAAATAATAATAATAATAATAATCGTATTATTAATATAATACTCCCTCCTCATAATAATCTTTCTATTTTGAATTGCACAGTCTTTGAGACGACACTTTAACTAAATTTTTCTCCATTTATATTCTTATTTTTTTTTCAAAAATTATTTATAAGAATTTTTTTTTATAATGAATTTAAATGTTTTGTTATGACGTGTTAGTTTTTAATATTTGAACCCTTGTTTGTGGTCAAAGTTATTAAAATTTAACTCTAAGAATCAAACTAGGATGATATATAATTATGAGACAGATGGAGTATTAATTAATAAATATTATAATTATAATAATAAATATTAATAGCTTGAATAAAAACTATTATGTTTGAAATGACTATAACTATAATGAGTTGAATTTAATAGAGCTGAATAGAACTGAATGAAGCTGAGCTGAACTAAATTGAATAAAGCTGAGCTGAACTGAACTGAGTTGAATAGAGCTGAGATGAACTGAACTGAACCGAATAGAGTTGAGCTGAACTGAATGAAACTGAGCTGAACTGAACTGAATAGAGCTGAGCTGAACTAAAATGGGCTGAAAAGAACATGGCCTTTCTTTTGGATTTAATTTTGCTGAACTTTTTTGAACTAAACTGAACTTATAGGAACTGAATGTTTCTGAACTTATAAGAGTTGTACTTATAGGAGATGAACTTTTTGAACTTAACTTATAGGATATGAAGTTAACTTAAATTTATTTAATTTAACTTTATTAACTTTATTATTACATTCTTTAAAGATATTATTGACAGAAAAAAATATTTGGTGTAAAAATACAAAATAAGATAATAAATTTTTCTCTCTATATATATATTATGTTAAACTTATTACACTTATTTAGTGTAAAATACAAAATAAGAGCTGAACGTATATGTCCTTGATGAGATTGAGAGATGAGGTAGCAAAGATGGGGATTCATGTGATTCGAAAGGGGGATGCTGCTAGTGACCTGATGATTGAGCCCGAGTTATATGATGATATTAGAAGCAAGCAGTTAGAGGATCTGAAGATCCATCTACGGAAGAAGGGAGTAGAGGAGGCTACTACTCCTAGATTATCGATTAATGGTAACAAGAGTTTGAGGTTCGAGGGTCGATGGTGTGTGCCGAGCGATTGATATGTCTAGTTTTTATATGATTTTACTCTCTAATTTAGCTCGATTTTACATGATTATTATACTTTGTTTAGTATAGTTGTGAGCTAATTACGTGTTTGAGGTGTATTGCTTGTACAGTGTTTGTTACATAATTGTAGGAATCTAAGCATTTAGAGGCTTTTTCGTAGCACATTAACAAGCATCAAAGTTCACTAAGTTAAAATGGAAGCAAGATGGACCATGAAAGGATACTATGAGAAATGACAAGCCCAAGGATGACGATTTGTAAAATGGTTTGGTGTACAAATGAGAAACCAAAATGAAGCCCAACTTAAGGAGTCCACAACTCAACATAGGGATGCTCTTTGGATGCTCATGGAATGTCAAACTATGCAATTAACCGGAGAATTAAGGAGCTTAAAGGCGTATCATAGGATTCCTCAAGCATTTAATTGAGTCATTAAGTAAATGTTCCCGGATTAGTGAAACCCCGATCGGGGTTCCCATTCCCCGATCGGGGTTGGGGTGCTGTAAGTTGCATACGTTTCAAGTCCCTCTTCCTATATAAAGGAGAGGGACTTTGACACTTAGGGGCATCTTTTCTCACGCATCTTCTTACATACCTTTACACATCTCTTATAGAATTCTCTTCATAAATTAGCACAAGTTTCGAGTTTAAGAATTATTGTCTTGTTAAATTTTCTTTAGTTCACAAACAATTGTTGGTTACATTTCAAGTTATAATTCAATCTTTCCATTCAAGCTATTTGGGTTATTTGTTCTTCATTTTCGAGGTATACTTCTCTATTGCGGTAATTCTAATTCTAGTTTTATCATACTATTCACTTTCATCATTTACCTTACAAGTCATTTAGTTAATCGTATCACTAGTTAATCGAGATTTCATTGTTATTTACATTAGAATTGTTAGTAGTAATTTCATTCCAACACTTAGTGTAACACATTCTATTAACAAGTTATTTTCTTTTATAAGTTTATATTCATCATGCTTATTATCAAATAATATTAGTTTAATTATCAACATGAGTGAGTAGTTTCATTTGTCTAGGAATTAAGGAAGCCATGCACAATTAGTAAGATGTAAATGTTAAAATAGGGATGAATTAATATTGATAAATTGTTTCTATCACATGCTTGTATTGTTTTGTTAATCTTTGTTATTTGGCCAATTACATTGATTAAATTTGTTAATTCATTATATAAGTCGAGAGGCACGGAATCGGATTAGACTAAGCATGTGTAGTAGGACGGCTTAGTCGTAACGAAAGTTCTCTAGGACCCGACCTAATTAAGGTTGACACTAATATCGAGAGTTGGGTGTTTTTAGCCTAAGCAATTAACAATATTAAGAATGCCTATGTTTAACATGACCATTTACGCATTTGAATGAGTAACCCGACTCCCCTAGACTCTTTTAGCATTATTTAATTTACATCATTTTTAGCTAAACATCAAAACCAAACCAACCATTAAACTGACCTTGATAGTAGTATATTCATAGCATTTCATAGCGCAATTCCCGTCTCCTTGTGTTCGACCCCTCGTACTACATTAATTTGTGTCTAGGGAAATTTATCTTTGATTAGGTGTGCGACATAGCTTATAAGTGATCTAGAGTTAAAGAGGGTGATTTTAACTGGGGCTCATTGTACCTCCTATTCCGTTCATCCGGGTGAGGATAAGTTATACAAAGACCCGAAGAAGACTTTCTGGTGGCCGGGAATCAAGAAGGAGGTAGTTGACTTTGTTGCTAGATGTTTGGTATGTCAGCGAGTCAAAGGGGAGCAAAGAAGACTGCAGGGTAAGATTCAGTCCTTAGAAGTGTCGGAGTGGAAATGAGAGTCTATATCCATGGACTTTGTGGTGGAACTTCCGAGATCGCAGAAGGGGAACAACATGATTTGGGTGATTGTGGATTGTTTGACCAAGTCAACCCATTTTGTGCCGATGAAGGATATTTGGAGCAAGATTTAGCCCGCGTTAGCTTATAGGAAGCATGTGGTGAAGATTCATGAGCTGCCGAGTGATATAGTTTCTGACCGTGATGCGATGTTCATTTCTAAATTCTGGAATGAGCTGCAAGAGTTGATGGGGACGACATTGAAGATGAGTAAAACATTTCATCCTGCGACGGATGGCCAGACAGACATGACAATCAAGACCTTAGAGGACATGTTGAGGGCTTTTGTGCTATCTTTTGGTGGGAGTTAGGAAGATAAACTAGATTTGATAGAGTTCTCCTACAACAACAACTATCATTCTATTATTGAAATTGCACCGTTTGAGGCTGTGTATGGCAAGATATGCAGGAGCCCGGTTATTTGGGACGACAGTTCTGAGGCGGTAGTTCTTGGGCCCAGATGGTTCAGGACATGATCGAGCAAGTAAAGTTGATTCGTTAGACGATGAAAGCAGCGCAGGATCGCCAGAAGAGCTACGCAGATCTTCATCGTCAGGATGTTGAAAACCAGGTAGGTGACAAAGTCCTTTTAAAGGTGTCACCTATGCGTGGAGTGATGAGATTCGGGAAGCGGGGCAAGCTGAGCCAGAAGTTCATAGGTCCCTATGAGATTTTGGACCGGATTAGAGAGGTGGCTTATCGGTTGGCCTTACCACCTTCTCTTGATCGTGTCCATAATGTGTTCCATATTTCGCAGCTGAGGAAGTATGTGAGTGACCCATCTCATGTTCTTGAGGCTGAGACTATGGAGCTGGATGAGGCACTCACTTATGTTGAAGTGCCAAAAGAAATCTTGGACCGAAAGGTGCGCAAGACCATGAATGGAGAGACGACGCTACTGAAGGTGTTATGGTCTAACCATAACGTCGAGGAAGCAACTTGGGAGCCTGAAGCTGCAATGAAGGAGAAGTACCCGCATCTGTTTGAAGAGGTATGTTCGGTTACGATGTCGTAACCTTGTTTTTAAGTGGGGAAGGAGGTAGTTGCATTGTGCTAGTTCTGTCAGTTTTGTCTTGGGTAGGTTAGTGGTTAGTGATGAATTAGCATATGTGTCATATGCACTTTTATGTGTTATGTGTTGTTATGTGTTGTTGTGACATATGGGTAGCATATCTGTTGTTTATGTGTTCATATGTGTAGCATATGTGTTGTTGATGGGTTGTGTCTTGTGTTGATAGTTAGTTAGGGTGTTGGTGTGATAGGACTATGAGTTGAGAACTTCGAGGATGAAATTTGTTCTTAAGGAGGGAAGACTGTAATACTCCGTATTTCTGTGTATAAGGAGCTCGGCCGAGTAGAACTTACTCGACCGAGTACATATGGTACTCGGTCGAGTAGAGGCTACTCGACCGAGTGAAGTTGGCTGGTGTCTTTAGCGATGTTGTGAACTCGTGTACTCGGCCGAGTAATATCGGTACTCGACCGAGGAAGTCGTACTCGACCGACTACATGTTGTACTCGACCGAGTACGATGGTTTTCAAGGATTATTCGACCGAGTACGACCGTTAATTGCCTTTCATCGGATTTTAGTTGTTTAGTTTATCTTATTTCAATAAGGGTCTTGTTTTTGCTCACTTACTTACTCGGGGACGAGTAATGTTTAAGTGTGGGGAGGTTTGATATAAGATTATTTTAAAGCGTTTCCCCTCTTTATTCTCTTATGTTTCGGCGTGTTTAGTTTAGTTTAGCGTCGGTTTTATCGTATTTTGGCCCTCATCCCGTGTACTCTCATACTATTTAATTCTGTAACAATTTATCGGAAATATGTCAAGGCAAGGACGAGACGGGATGAGAACCGAGAAACTGTCACAAAAGAAACACACAAGAAGAAAAGAAGAAAGAGAAGGAAGAACATGGGGCTAGCCGGTAGGGGCCACCGGCAGCCGGCCCACCGGGTTGGCCACCTACCCCCTCCAAACGAGCGAAAGAAAGAAGGAAAGTCAGCGGAGCCCAGCCCAGCGGCAGCCGGCCGGACCGGCTGGGTCAGTCGACGCAGGGGATCAGACAGAGGAAAGGGCAGGGGGCTCAAGCCGGCCAAACCCACCGGACCGGCTGGGGCAGCCATGAAGAGAGGAAGAGAAAGGAAGAGGAAGAAAAAGCAGGGGCGCCAGCCGGTCCAGGCCACCGGCGACCGGTCGGCCGGCTAGGACCCCCTAGTCCGCAAATTTATTTTCTTCTTCTTTTGACCTCCTACTCCCACCAACCTATAAATACCCCTCTCTTAATTCATTTTGGACGCACAACCCTAGACACAAAAACCATAGATTTAGCTTTCAATATTCCTATTCATTACTCTAATCCTTTGATAATTAGCACTAATTACTCTACTTTTCTACTTAGTTATTTTAGATCTAGTCTTTCCTTTAGCTATTTTTGAACAATTGGGTTGTAATTTGAAGACAAGAGCAGACTCTTATTTGATTATTAATCCAAGTTTCATCCTTTCTTACAAGTTTTGGTATAATCTCTCATCTTTATTTCATTACTTATGTTTTTATTACTTGTTCTTGTTTATTTATCTAGTTTTCATGTTTAATATGTCTTCTCTTGTTTATTTCATATCAAAGTATCCATCTTTAATGTTTTCCTTCATTAGTATGAGTGAGTAGTGCCCTTATAGGGTAGATGGGGGATCTTTTTTAGGTTATTGGGGTTAGAATGTGGTTTTGATTGTAAAAAATCTAGTCTTTTGGTAATTCCTATATTTTGTGCACACCATGTGTTTGTAGAAATGCTAGAATGAGTAATTCATGCTTTCTTTCATCTTGTTGCTAGCTTAAGCGAGAGCTTGGCTTTTTTGTTGCTTGTGTGTGCCTATAGGAGTCTTGGGGGAGGTAGGGCGAGAATCCGACCAAACCTAGGCAAGGAACCGTCTTTCACCGAGAGGTGGAGACCTACCATTACCTATCCTTAGACCGACTTTACATTCTACCATATTCAACCCCAACCTCATTAGCGAACCCATTTGCCTTAGTTTTCTTAATTCTTGCCTTAAATCTCATATTTTCTCATTTGTTAGACTTAGTTAGCTTTACTCACCTCCAATTTGCTTCTAGCTAAAATTGAACTAGAATTCGACCAACTTACCTTAGAGCCTTAATCACCGTCCTTGTGGTTCGTCCTCGACTACCCTACTACATTAGTTGAGTTATTTGTTTATCCGAGGGAAGGCGACTAACCTCACGTCAGCACCCTAGGTTTCCAGACTTTCTTAGGATGTTGTGGTGCAGGAACATCTCTTCCTCCTACCACCTTACTTCTACACACAACAGATTTATGCCCAATTCCATTACACTGCTGGCATGTAACATGCAACCAATCATATTCCACAGCCACATTTACTTCACGTCCCCCTTCATCCTCAAACATAATGGATATAGGAAAATGTTGATCAATCTCCACTTCCACCATAATACGAGCAAACCCCAACAACTTTTTCTCAATTGTTGCATCATCAATTCTTACAAACCGTCCAGTCAAACCAGATAATTTCTCTAGACATTTAACTCCCCAAAACTTAAGATCCAGCCCCATTAATTTTATCCATATTGAAACTTTTTTAACAGGGACCTTTGAAATTTTAACATCAGGAGACCAGGGTTTTAGCACAATGGGTTTTCCATCAAACACCAACATACCATTAGCAAGAACTAGTTTATGATGCTCCGGCTTGTCAAATCTAGCTACAAACAGTCCATTAGGGAGAAAAGAAATAGAAGAGATATCATACCCAGACCATACTCTTCGAAGAAACCCCTCAAGAACATTTCGTGGAGGATTGGCCCCCATAACATATCCATAGACTGACCATTTCCTGTACTCAATTTCTGCTTCAACTTCTTCCAAAGATAATTTTAGAACTGGAATCGTTTTCCCCCCATCATTTGTTTCATTTTCAGCAATGGGTGCCAACCTGGATGAAGAAGAGAAACCTTTTTTTACCCTTCTTCTTGGTTTGTACCAGAGTCCGTTCAGCTGCATCAGTATCCTCCTCCTTTCCATCATTCTCGTTGATGTTGAACAAATTCGCAACCTCCCTTCCCACATTTTCAATTTCTTCATCTAAATTTTCTACATGAACATTACCTTTTTTTTTTACTAGAAGAATTTGTCGAAGGCATACTAGAAATATTAGTACTATTAGTATTATTTGATGAATTATTATTTTTATTTTGATTTAATTGAGTACTAGAATTAGGATGATTATTAGCTTTTTTCTTTGCCATTGCAAGAGAAAACACACAACCCTAGAAAAAAATTAGAGCTTTCCTTCTCTCTAACTTTCTCTCTCATCCTTTTGATTGCTTTGCTTTGCTACACACGGAATTGCTATAAGGTAAGGTTTCCTACTCAATATTTGTGTTGCTAATTGATGGCATGTGATTGTTGATTTCTATTTGTGATTATTGATACGTGATTAATGATGATGGTCACTGTTGTGACAATGATGGAGTTTGGAGTTGTTGGCGATGATTACTAACATACTATGGTTTGGTGATTATGTTGGGAGACGGATCACACCCTGAGTTTTCCCCCGTGGTTATCCCGCCACGTGGGGGATGTGCACGTTAATATTCCGGGTCATCTTGCTATGGCGAGATGGAAGTTCGACGGCAGTGGCTGCGGTCTAGGGTCAATAGGTGGTTGTGTAGAGCATGGATGGTAACCTGACTTTACTGAGGTAACTGTTGCAGTGGCCCTCCAGTTTCTCCTTTGTTAAATGCAGCCAACGATGTCCAATAGCCTGCCAACAGAAGCCGACAAGATAACTTGATGCCGACGGAAACGAACCAAAAGCAACACCAAAATAGTAGCAACAGTCAGGAAGCCTAAACCCAAAACTCTCACTATCAGTCACGTCACACCGGAAACAACGACCCGAAAAGCCACTAAGAGGGTCGACGTGTGTGGTGGTAACGGAAACAACGAACACAGCAACAATTGCGGACACCCCGACTTCACTGCAATCCCTAAACAAAACAACAACAAACGGCCCCAACACTACCACTACAAGGTACGTGTGACCGGTGAGACGATGGGACGGTGGCTGTCTCCGGCGGGGGCAGAGCTACCTCAGGCGACGACAACCCACGATCCCTTCACCCTCTCCTCACCGCGTAGAAAACCCTAAGCAAACCAACAGCACGCGCGGTTGGCGGCGTGAGGTCTGGATGGCCGGCGTGATCTGGTGGTAGGCGACAGACAGGCAGCAACACTCCTTTCTCTCTATATCGCACCCTTCTCTCTTTCTCTTACGTTCAAAATTTCGAGTTATTATTATTATTATTTTATTTTTTATTTTATTTTTATTATGAAGGATGCGCGCAGCTTACATTAATAGAAAAATAAAAGTTTACATGAAATTGGTGGGCGAGCCGAGAGACAATATGGGCCCCCGCCCCCTTAGCAACAACAAAGCTAAGTCTAGTAAAAATATAAGCAGCCACCTGATCCTCTGCATTATGAGATACCTAGAATTTCTGGATCCGCTTAAGCAAGACAGCAACATCCGAACCCAGTTCTCCAAGCGAAGAGAAAGAGAAGGGGAAAAAACCTGTTTTATTATTATTATTATTATTATTTTATTTTTTATGGAAGGATGCGCGCAACTTTCATTAATATAAAATTAAAATTTTACATGAAATTGATGGGAAGCCGAGAGACAATCTGGGCCCCCACCCCCTTATCTACAACAAAGCTAAGTCTAGTAAAAATATAAGCGGCCACCCGAGTCTCTGCATCCTGAGATACCAAGAATTTGTGGATTCGCTTGAGCAAGTCAACAACATCTGAACCCAGCTCCCCAAGCGAAGAGAAAGAGAAGGGTAGGAAACCATAGCCAGCTGCTGTGGGAAATAACGGTTTACATCCCTTTAGAGATTTCGGATTATAATGAAATTATAACTATATGAATTTCTAGTCATAAATGAAATTGCATAATATAAACAAAAGATTAAGAAATACCCTTCGGTCCTAGATAAAGGCCTAAGAACAAATACCAAAGTAGGTATTCTCCTAATCGTAACACCCAAGATGGTTCAAGAAATGCCTTCGTCGTGCTAGAACGAATACCCAAAATTACTTCTAATTTTTGTGTGTATAAATGATGATGAATATGAAGATGAATGAGAAAGATAAAAATCAGAATTTCTTTTTCTCTTTTTCACTTGTGCCGTCACTTTCTAGACAATTAGGGTTAGTCGGAAAAACCTCTTTTTCTCCCTAAGTGTGCCGTGAGAAATAGGTAGGTATTAGGGTTTCTTTTTCTTGCTCTTAATACTCCATATGTGCCGTGAGATGGCAAGAGCAAAGCATCAAAATCAAAACCCTAGTTTCCTAATTTATCTCAACCTATATTAGGTAGTTAGCATATAATTTATTATGTACATAATATAATATGTATTAATTATTACTAGTAATGGACCGTTCCATAAACCGAGTAATGCCGGACCAATACTCTATAATAATATCGTGTAATACATATCCGCCAACTTAAATATAACAGTTTCTATTTAGTTTAGACCAACATTATATACATTGATTAAATATAACATTTTATATTCAATTACCAGCTAACATTATTTAATCGTTAATAAATAATCGTATCATCATCACATTGACTAACCTTTTAGTCAAATACATCGACTAACCTTTTAGTCATTTAATAAGGCATCAATATGATTATTTTCTCAAATAATCACATCTCTCAAACACATCCTTTAGGTGTGACTTTTAGGGATCAGTTGATCACCGCCATCTGTATGACAATAACGTCAAACTTATCTAGCAAGCCAACCGTTATCGATAAACGTTAATCAACTGATTATAATACAAAGTATACCCTGTGAACCTTAGCTGTTATCACACTAACTGTGGAGGACACTAGCTCCAACAATCTCCCACTTGTCCTTACAAGTGTATGTGCGATAACCGATTCTCATATCCTTAAATTTCTCCCACTCAATGTAAAACAATTTGCAAAGTCCGCATTCACAAAGGTCGTATTTTACAAGTGATCAGTATCAAGAGTGGTTTTCCCGACTAGAGAGTAACTCAACTGATAAACGAATCATTATTCGAGCATGGCCATGCATTTCAGTTACTACTCCTCGAGTGGCCCTGAGAAATAACAAAACCTGATAAAGGGTTGGATATTTTCCTCAACTCGAATCCTGCAGATGTAAGCACAGTATGAAATGACCCAGTAAAAATCTGCTTGGCCTCCTGTTACGGTCGACCGTGAGAAAGAAACCAAAGTCACCCAAAAACTGCCTTAATCTCAAGAGACAGTCGATAGTCAAAAGAATCGACTCTAGGAACACTATGGACGTCCAAGCCACGACCTGGCACCGAATGTTGTTAAACATTTAGGACTCCATAACGTCGTCACGAATTACAATGTCCTACGAGGTATCCTTATAACTCGTATTTGTGATCGATCAGTCAACAGTTTGACTTATGGCTCGTTGAACCCACCATCAATCGACTCAACAATATAATAGCCAGAGTTATCAGCTCATGTAGGCGATTACGGACCAAAACACATATAATGTTATTCAGTTCACTTTGTGGTGTTCAATGTTGTCCATTCAATCCACATGAAAAACAAAATATGAAAACAGTACGATGAAGTTATTATTAGTATATGTGAAAGATGTATCTTATTCATACAAACAGCTAATACAACTCAGGAACACGTTTAATTCCCATGGAAGTAACGTGCCCTACATGCTTATCGAGTCTTAACGGTTTAGTGAGAGGATCTGCTATGTTATCATTCGTAGCAATCTTGTCTATCACTATCTCCTTTTGCTCCACGTAATCTCTGATCATGTGAGCCTTCCAAAGTACATGTCTAGATTTGTTGCTAGACTTAGGCTCCTTAGCTTGGAAGATAGCACCACTATTATCACAATAGATGGTGATCGGGTCATTCGAACTAGGAACTATGGCAAGTCCTTGTAAGAATTGACGCATCCATATAGCTTCCTTTGCAGCCTCTGAAGCGGCATAGTACTCGGACTCAGCCGTAGAATCTGCTATAACACTCTGCTTGGAGCTTTTCCAGCTGACCGCAGCGCCATTAAGAGTAAATACGAATCCAGAATGAGATTTCGAGTCATCCCGATCCGTTTGGAAGTTAGCATCTGCGTAACCGGTTGCGCAGAGCTCAGTCTCTCCACCATAAGTCAATACCCAATCCTTAGTCCTCCGTAGGTACTTAAGGATATTTTTAACAGCCATCCAGTGTGTTTCACCTGGATTGCCTTGGTACCGACTGATCATACTCAAAGCATATGCCACGTCTGGACGTGTGCATATCATGGCATACATGATCGATCCTATAGCTGATGCATAAGGAATTCGACTCATGCGCTCGACCTCTTCAGATGTCTTGGGTGCCTGAGCTTTACTCAAATGCATCCCAGACGTCATTTGAAGATACCCATTCTTGGAGTTGGTCATGCTGAACCTTTCAAGAATTTTATCTATATAAGACTCCTGACTGAGTGATAACATCCGTCGTGATCTATCTCTGTAGATACGGATTCCCAATATGCGCTGTGCCTCGCCCATATCTTTCATCTGGAAATGGTTCTTTAACCATACCTTAACCGAAGATAAGAGAGGAATATCATTCCCTATCAAGAGTATGTCATCGACATACAATATCAAGAAAAACGATTTTACTCCCACTCGACTTGACATATAAGCATGGTTCCTCAACCGATCGAGTGAAACCATTTGCTTTTATGACTTGGTCGAAACGATGATTCCAACTCCGAGAAGCTTGCTTAAGTCCATAAATGGAACGCTTAAGCTTGCACACTTTCTTAGGATTTTTATGGTCAATGAAACCTTCGGGTTGTACCATGTACAACTCCTCCTCCAAATAACCGTTTAAGAAGGCGGTTTTCACGTCCATCTGCCAAATTTCATAGTCATGAAAAGCGGCAATCGCTAAGATTATCCGAATGGAACGCAGCATGACTACGGGTGCAAAAATTTCATCATAATGCAATCCTTGCACTTGAGTGAAACCTTTTGCCACTAGTCGTGCCTTATAGGTGTCTGGTTGTCCCCCTACGGAATGCTTTATCTTGTAAAGCCATTTGCACTGAAGAGGCCGAACCTTATCAGGCAAATCAACCAGATCCCATACGTCATTCTCATACATAGAGTCCATCTTGGATTGCATGGCCTCAAGCCATAGCTTTGAGTCGGAACAGGTCATGGCTCCTTTATAGGTAGCTGGTTCGTTACTCTCTAGGAGCAAAACATCGTCTCTATCGTTCTCCTTGACCATACCAATGTATCTGTCTGGAGGTATGAAGACTCTACCCGACCTTCTAGGATCCAGAAATAATAATAATAATAATAATAATAATAATAATAATAATAATAATAATAATAATAATAATAATAATAATAATAATAATAATAATAATAATAATAATAATACTAATAATAATAATAATAATAATAATAATAATAATAATAATAATAATAATAATAATAATAATAATAATAATAATAATAATAATAATAATAATAATAATAATAATAATAATAATAATAATAATAAAGTTCCTATCTCTGGGTTGGGTCAGCTCGGATGCTGTTGACTTGCTCAAGCGGATCCAGAAATTCTCGGTATCACAGGATGCTGGGGCTCGGGTGGCCGCTTATATTTTTTCTCGACTTAATTTTGCTATAGCTAAGGGGGTGGGGGCCCAAATTGTCTCTCGGCTCCCCACCAACTTCATGTAAACTTTTCATTTTATTTTAATGAAGGCTGCGCGCATCTCTTATTATTTTCATAGTCTGACCCAACCCAGAGATAGGAACCGCACGCAACCAATCAAAGGAGTGGGCACCCTGTTGGGACTTCCACAACGCAAGCTGACGCGGTGTCAAAGAGAAAACAGATTCTGAAGAAGCAGCAATCGTCGCGAAATATATATCTGCCAATTTCTTCATAAGTTTAGGGGCAGCGATTTCACTCGGATCACGTAAAAAATCAGAACCTGTAGTTTTCGAAAACACCTGCAAGGCATCGTCAAAAGTAGGACCAGCACATATAATAACAGAAGGCCGCAGGAGCGTAGCCTGCAAAACTGCAGACTGCAAACGGGAAGCCAGAAAAGCATAGTGTAAAACATCCCCCGCAGCATAAACACCGAGTCCACCCAAATGAAAAGGGAAAGTGGCAAGGCGCCACTGCCAATCCCCAAACCCAGGCCCAGATGCGGTGACAATACGTTCCAAGCTAGAACGAAGCCCTGCATCAAAGCGAAGATGGACAAACCCAAAGACCCCCGGGGAGCAAGTACGGAGGGAAAAATAGAGCTTATAAATACCAGTACAGGCCCGAAGCAGGAGCAACTCACATTGCGGGTCCTCAATCCTCGCGACTAAGTCCATAAGCTCAATGGTCTTAGTCACTCTCCTCGCCACAAGCTCACTGCCAAAAATGGGACAAGTACTGACAGGTCCACCCAAAACAGAGACACCACGCAAGGGCCGAGCAATAGTAGGGGAGAAAACACCGGGTAGCCGACTCCGAGGATCCTCAATAGGCCAAAAGACCTCAGTCTTAGCCATATTAAGATGGAGACCGATACGAGGCCCATCTACCATAATCAAATCCAAAACTCTCCCCACCTCTAAAGTGTCCCCAACAATGGTGCCATCATCCAAATACCATGCCTGCAAAGAAAGATCAAAGGAATCCCGGATGTTGCACACTAGGGGATGCAAAACCAAAGAGAAAAGCAAAGAGCCTAAAGGATCACCCTGCTGGACACCCTGACAAGACAACAAACAATGCTCCCCAAAATAAAGACGGGCAGGGCTAGAGTAATAAAACTCCACCCAACGGGAAAGAACCGGACAACGACGGCGGACTTCCTGTAGCATAGTCACACGATCAACAAGGTTGAAAGCATTGTGGAAATCAACTAGCAACATAGACAATCCCACATCACCACCACGGGCCTCAATGAGCCTATTCAAGGCATGCAAGATAGCCTCTCCTCCACCGGACACACCAACCCCAAACTGAAGGCCAGCAAAATAAGTAGACAAAGAAGGACCAACCAAACAAGCACCAACCTTAGAGACAAGACGTCTCCAGACAGTGCCAACAGCGATAGGACGAACACCCCCGCCCGGTTATTATTATTATTATTATTATTTTTTTTCAAGAGAGTTATGATTCCTTTTATTCATCCATGAGGGGAAAATAAAAAGGAAACAAAGTTACAAGCAAACCAAACCCCTAAACACTTAGAGAATTAAGCTCTATTTAGCCTATGAACTATACATTCATAGTTCTTGTGCTTAGCTTTACTTAGAATCCTAATGCAAACATCATTTTGGATCTTCTTGAAGAGAAGACTCGGGGACCTACCCATTCCACCAAAAATTCTCATGTTACTTTCAGCCCATAGATGATACATAACAGCAGCTATACAGCTTCGATTCCAACTTGCCTTCCAATGTCTTATATGTCGTCTATGGTTGATCCATTCAAGCTCTGATTTACTGTTAATGACTCTCCCAGGGAGGTCCAACCAGCTGAGAACAGCAGCCCAGAGTTCAAGAGCATATGGACATTGATAGAACAGATGCTGATGAGTCTCACTGCTGGCCTTGCAGAGCTCACACCTGTTGATGATGCACATACCCTTCTTGATGAGGTTATCCATGGTACTAATTTTCGACTGAATAGCAAGGCAAGAGTTAAAGCTATGGCTGGGAATGATACTGGGATGATTCAGACAAATAACCCAAGGAATAGGAGGCTTTGCAGACCTGAACCAGTCATAAGCATGAGACATGATGAACTTCCCATGAACTACCCAGGAGTCAATCAAAGCCATAGCATTACTCTGACTGAGAGTGTAGAGGAGAAGTTCATCCTTGATCTTCAGGATGCTAGTCATGCCTTCATTATGGCAGTCTTTCCGGCAGAGATGCCAGAGGCTGCTACCAGGCCAGAGATAGGCTTGACACCAAGAGAACCATAGTCCAGCTTGTTTCTTTTCTAGCACCCAAATCCATTTGGCCAAGAGAGCTTTGTTCCATGACAACAACTCCTTAATTTTAAATCCACCTTCATACCAGGGAGAGCAGATACTATCCCAAATCTTGTTTGTCTATTTCCTCTGGTTCTCCTCAATACCCCAGAAGAAGTCTTTACTCATTCTATTAATCCTCTTAAGGATGTTTTTAGGAAGAAGAGTGGTGTTACACCAGAAAGAAGCAAGACCAAAAAATACAGCATTAAGCAATTGAGCTTTGCCAACATAAGACAGAAACTTGTTAGCCCAGTGCTGGATATTATGTTGTATCTTATTTAGGAGAGTATCATACATGTTAGAGGTATTCCTAGCAGTGAAAAGAGGAAGACCCAAGTACCTAAAAGGGAAGGAGCCCTAAGAGAATCCAGATAGCTGAAGAATTTCCTGCTGAACACTAGGAGAAACCCCACCCAAATAAATGTCAGTCTATCTTTGTTAGCATAAAGACCAGACCAAGCAGAGAACTTGTCTAAAGTACTAATGACAGCTTGGACTGAAGGGACATCTCCTCTAACAAAGATCATCAGATCATCAGCAAAGATAAGATGAGTGACCTTGAGCTTAGTGCATTTGGGATGGTAAGAGACACTAGGCAGGTGACAAATTTGTCTGAGATATCTAGAGAGAATTTCCATACTCAGCACAAACAAATAAGGTGAAAGGGGATCCCCTTGCCTGAGGCCACTAAGACCTTTGAAGAAACCATGATTAGTACCATTCAACTTGATGGAGAACCAAGAAGATGATATGCATCCCATAATCCAGGTAATAAATTGGTGAGGGAAATTTAGAGCACTAAGCATATTTTGAATGAAAACCCACTACACATAGACAAAAGCTTTCCTAATGTCTACCTTGATGAGGCATTTAGGAGTAAGATATTTCCTACCATAACCCTTTACAAGAGCTTGAGACAACATAATGTTGTCATGAATACTCCTATCCTGGATGAAAGCAGCTTGCTCAGGCCCCACCAGAGAAGGAATAACACACTTGAGCCACTGAGCCAGGATCTTACTGATGGTCTTGTATAGAATAGAACGACAAGAGATAGGTCTGTAGTCAAGTACATTACTACTTACCAGTTTTTTTTGGAATCAAAGTAATTAAAGTAGCATTGGCCTGCTTACTCATTTTTCCAGTTCTAAAAAAAAGCTTTGACGACATTGCAAAAATCAGTCCCAATATACTTCCAAGAGGCTTTATAGAAAGCAGAAGATAACCCATCAGGATCAGAGCTCTTGTCAGAGCCAATAGCAAAGAGAGCAGCCTTGATTTCAGTATTCTATATAGGTCTAGTAAGGCCTTCAAAATCACCCTCCATCAAACAATTTCCTTGATGAATATAATCATTATCAAGAGGCAGAACTTGAGTAGCCTTACCAAGAAGTCCTTCATAGTACTCCACAAAAGCCTTAGCAACCTCAGCTTGACCAATCCTGTCAACTCCATTGCTATCCTTAATATGACCAATGATCTGTTGAGTTGTCGTCATTCTAATTCTAGCATAAAAATATTTAGAGGAAGAGTCATTCTGAGAGATATGCAGACATTTAGCTTTTTGCTTAAGGATCTTATTTTCAATATTCCTCAATTTAATGAGATCAGCAAGTCTAATCTTTTCTAGCTCCAACAGAGAGGGAGAGATAGGGTTGCTTTGGAGAGCAAGCTGACATTCTGCCAGGTTAGACCTAGCCTCAGTCACCCTCCCCTTAATTCCTCTAAAGTTCTTTCTATGCATCACAGACACTTTGTACTTCACAAGCTTAAGCTTGGAAGATAACTTGAAAGAAGGAGAGCCCTGAATAAAAGTATTCCAAGCACCCTTCACAGTAGTATGATAATCAGGGTGATCAGTCCAGCAATTAAGAAAGCTAAACCATGATCCCTTAAACTCATCATTAAGAATAGTAACAATGACGGGAGAGTGATCAGAGACCCCAGCAGGGAGAAAATTAGCAAAAGTGGCAGGAAAAGCAGTGTGCCAGGTTGCATTGACCAAAGCTCTATCAAGTGTGGACCAGACAATGGTATATACATCCTGTTTGTTAGTCCAAGTGAACTCACAACCAATACCCTGCAGGTCATCAAACTGACACCTAAGAAGGCAAGAATTAAAATCCAATATATCATCCAATTGGGGGGGGGGGGGGGGGGGGGGGAGAATTACTAATTCTCTCCAAGACATCCCTTACAACATTAAAGTCTCCCATCAAGAGCCAACAGTCAACAGACTGCTTTAGATTGATAAGATCATCTCAAAGGACCTGCCTCTCCTTAACATCATTACTAGGATAAATGATAGTAAGGTAGAAAGCAGTATTAGTAGCATGATGAGTAACTCTACAATGAACAAACTGAGCATGGATGACCTGACAGTCTATGGTAACAGTGTCAGGTTTCCAGACAACCCAAATCCTCCCATTATAGTAATGAGTGTAGTTACAAATAACTTTGTAATCTTTAAATCTGTTCTTAATAATGTTCTTAGATTTATTCTCTTTAATCCTAGTTTCAAGTAACCCAAGGATATCCACCTTATTATCAGCCAGAAAATGAAGAACTTCCTGCTGCTTAAGAGGGTCATTACCCCCTCTTATGTTCCAAGTGGAGATCTTCATTTACCTCTATCAGGAAGAAGAGTCCCCACTGAGTTATGTTGCATAATTACTGCAGTCAGATCAGGAGACTGACTCAGAGAAAGGTCAGGGGATAGCCCTCTTGATGCGTGTATTTTATATAGACTTTCTAGTTCATATATGCACGCATTTCTATGTCATTTAAGTGATATTATATCGCTATATGCCCCTATTTGGCTACTTTGTACTTTCATTACCATTTTGTAGGTACAAACTGTGTAGTAGCGGAAACCGAGCCAAAACAGTCCACTTTGCATGCATTTAGGAGAATGGAAGGAACGGAACAGAAGCTCTTGCATGGGAAAGCGTGAAACCGCTCGCAATCAAGTCCAAAGCCATGTCCAACACTGCACGATAGGCCGATAGGCCAAAAGACCTCGATCGATTATATATTTGGTCGATCGAGGAGAGTTGAAGAGAAAAGTTGCTCGATCGAGCTGTCCTGTGCTCGATCGAGTGGTAGCTGCTGAAAAGTTGCTCGATCGAGTAGAATTGTTACTCGATCGAGTGATTTCCTCCAATTAAGTCCTCGATCGAGTGGTTATTTCCCTCGATCAAGTAGAATCTATTATGGGCCTTAAGTCCATAGCTTAATTAGGGTTTAAGAGTCGTGTTTTGCATTATATAAACTCTTATTTACGTCATTAATTCAGATCGGGAGTCATTAGGACTCATAACCATTAGGGTTCAGAATCATTAGCATTAATCTTCCATTAGTTTCTGAACTTTTAATCTTTGGTTTTCATTCGGGTTTATTCGACGTGGATTGTTCTTTACGCCGGATTGCTAAGATTGTAAACTACTTTTCTCTCTTTTATTCTTAATCCTTATTTTAGTCTTAATCACTGTTTACTCTTCTTAACTACTGCGTTGTTATTGTTCATGCTTGTTAATTGCGATTTTATTATGTCTATCGTCATATGTCTAATCGTCTTAGTTAGCATCGTTAATAACATGAGTAGCTAATTTTCTTGTATGTTGGGATGAGGGAAACTGTAGTAGAGGCATGTTAGGATAGATTATTTTAGTTAGTCTTGAATATGAGAATCAGTCTAAGCAATTTAATTGAGGTTTAGTCGAATGAGTGCACGCAGGAGACTAGGCTAGGTAGTTAACCCCGACCTGGATCGAGAGATTGGAAGGGAAGGCTTGCTTAGAATTGATAGGTGACTCCTAAGATGACGAGAGTTAATTAGGAGAATCCCTAGGGTGGTTTGAGACCAAGAGGAGAAAACCATTGCCCTTCTCATTAATAGATTGACTGACTTAGTTGACCCGTAGATGCCGATACTGCAGTAGACCGAATCCTAGCATATTTCTCTTTCTCTGATTTATTCCATACTTATTTCTTCCTTTATTTCTCTTCCCTTTAATCTTATTTAGTGTAGTTAAAACCTTTTTCAAAACCCCCCAGATTGTTACTTGCAGATTTAGATTTCAGTTAATTAGTTTCCTCCCTGTGGAGATCGGCCCTATTTCCGCTATCTTCTTAGTTAGTAGACTTAGGTTTTATTTTTGGTGTATAACGATCACATCACCTCTCTTCAAGGCTATTTGAGGATCTATCCCCTCCCCTACCTTGACACATTCTTGATGCTTTACAGATGGTTGAGGAGGGTCATGAGCAGGCACATCAATACCTAAAGAACCCTCTTCATTACCTACTGAGGTACCACCTAGTGACAAGGATTCAGAAGGTAAGATATCCTTCAACTTTCCATCAGGTAAACATTCTTCCTAGTCCATTAAAGAAGCAAAACTATTGGTGATGTAAAATAAATCACACTATTTTACTTTTTCAGAGATAATGTTGCAGCGGAAATAAAATAATATAAAAAGATATGGATTAGTTGTGGAATCTCACAAGAATAACAACTAAAACTTGAATTAGACAAGTAATCTCGCAAGACAACTCGAATAATTCGGATATGATGTGCTCTAACTCTCCTCCCTCGCAAGGAATTCGACCTAGCCACGAATAATACTCAACCTCGCAAGGAAGAATATGGATTAATTCACTCTCGCAAGAACGAACTAACAAACTTAAAGCTCGCAAGCAATAAGAATAAACAAGAAACTCTTGTATTAAACTCTCAAATTGTGTATCTATTAAAATGCATAAGACTCCTTATTTATACTACTACTAATTACCATAAACTAACTAGATAGAAATTAGGAAATAGTGTGAACACTACCTTATTATTTAATAAGATCACCACACTACTTTTATTCAAATTAGAAAAATAATAACAAAACTCTATTTAGGAAAGTAAACTTGAGAACAATTTAAGTCAAGCTTCCATATTGCATAAATTTTGAATGTCACGTTCAATTTGCGTCACCCGCGTATAATCTGGACAGCTCAACTTAAAACGATCATAACTCCTTCGTTACATAACCAAATAAAGCGTGTGACCACTTGTTGGAAAGCTAACATCATGTACTTTCATATCCAAGTGAAATCACGTCAAAATTAGCTATATATTTTGATATATTTAGCTCTAAATTCAAGGGAACGAATCTGAAATCTCAAGAGTGACTCAAACTTGCATTTGTGAACATATATCCATGTCCCTCATGTATCATTCTCCCCTTCTTCAAAAAAGAATCGTCTCGATTCTTGGACCTAGAACCTCCTGGATCAAATACATATGATGTAGCAAATGAGAAGATATTTTGATTAAAGTAAGCACCATAATACTGCTTTAGCTCATCATCCTCAATATAATCTTCATGCTTATTCATCTTATTTGATTTGTAGTTGCAACCAGAATCATAAGCGAAAATCCTCTTGTACAATATTTTCTTGTGCTTTCTTTTCTCGTGCCTCCCTCTATTGTGTCTTCCATCCCACCACCTTCCATGCACAATTGTAGCACAATCCAAACAATTGATGCTCGAAATAACAAGTATATCACGAGCTTCCATAACAATAGACTTTAATAAGAAAGAACGTTGATAAATCTCACCATATAAATTCTTATCAATGTATTTATCAAGTGGCGATTGATAATTATTCTTGAAATCAAATTCATAATGAGTAATCCCTTGTTTACGAGGTTCTTCATAATAAGGTATATCATTAGTATCAATCTCATCTTCAAGAATAAAATTAACTTGTATGTGTAATTTGGGAACCACCACTTCTTCTTCAAATTCTTCGTCAAAAATAGTCGGTAAGTTAGGATCAAATAATGAAGTACCTTCTATTCGAGATTCATCTTCAGAAGAAAATAGTTTATGATAAGTGAATATTTGTATGGTTTTAACCCCCAATTTAGCTCGGTTTTGTATGTCATTTGTGCTTTGTTAAGCCACTTTATGAGCTAATATCGTCTTCTAGGCGAATTCCAATGTTCTAACATGTTTTGTAGGGAAAGTGACGTTTCTACGCCCTTTTTCTATATTCCCGAGCATTTGCCTAGAACCCGACGATTTGAAGAAGCAAGCTTGACCAAGTGAAAGGCATTTCAAAGAAGGTTCACTAATTCGAAAGAGAGAAGAAGCAAAGACAGTTTCGTAGTTGTCGGAAGATCAATCAATTAGGCGGAAGAATTCATCGCTTTACATCAAACCCTATCAACAAACCCGACTCAAAAGGTCAAGGGGGATGTTAGAATTCAAGTCATAAGCAATGGGAGATGAAACGACGGTCAAAGGACCTGGGATACAACTTACCCGATCAGGTAAGTGGTGTACCCGATCGAGTAAGTGTGCTGCTTCGAGAAAATGGCGTCTTCTTCCTACTTTTGTCCTATGTGTTTATTGCCCGACCTCTTCTCCACGAAACCCTAATACTATAAATACAAGCTCTAGCCCCTCATATCATATCATCCACCTCTCTACAATCCTTTTCTCTTCTCTTCTTACAATTCTCCTTAGATTAGGAGGAGGGGGAACTAGCCTCCCTTATCTCATTTTCTTCCTCTTTAGTCTTTAGTTCTTAGTTTATTTCTGTCCTTTTCATATCAAAACATTAGCTTAGATCAATAAGAATTTCATCCTTGTAATCTCCTTTGTGTGGTTCAAGCGTTGTAATTGGTGGATCGTTTATTATGTGCAAGGATTTTCTATTATTGTTATCATTATCGTCATTGATCGTCATATAGGTATTTCTGTTTTATCCCTTGTTTAATGTTCTTATTGTTTTCTATTTGATTGTTATTATCTTTACATATTGTCTTAGATTCATTTTAGTGTTGTTATAATTGTAATTTCATTTCCTAGATTGTCAATTAGCGTCGTTATTATCGCCATATAAAGAATCAAATAAACATGTCAATCCTAGTTTTCATTGTTAATATCATCTTAGATTTAGATATTATCATGAGTGAGTAGTCACCTTTCTAGGGTGTAGGGTAGCTATGTTAGATTGATTAAAAGATGTTAATTGGATAAAAGAAATTGTGCCTTTAAAACGTTGTGTCTATGCATGTTTGGATTGTAACGATAGTTAACGATTTCTGGCCGGAAATCATCGACTAGTATGGAATTCTTTTCCAAGGTAGACATACGAGAATTGAATAGACAAACCATGACATGGTAGATTAAGACCTAGTAAATCGCCTAAAAAGCTAGCTAGACCATCTGATCTATGATTGTAATGTACACATCATTCTTACGAACTCACAATGAATTATTTGCATTTTCCAAATCCAATTTCATCAATATGTCAATCTACATGTGTGAACCTATTTCCCTAGATGCTTTTCATTACTTGCTTTATTGTTTTCATTTGTTTTTATTTTGTTTTCATTTATGCTTTATATTAGTTTAGATATCAAAATCCCAAAACCCAGAAAATCATTAGATAAAACCCAATTGCAAGAAAATTCACATTCTATAGGAAACACCATCTCCCTGAGGATCGACCCCTACTTCCCTAATTACATTAATTTGTTATTAGCCTAGTCTGGGTAATTTATCTTTGTATCGGGCTCGCGACAAGGACCGATCAAATTTTGGCGCCAATGCCGGGGAGCACGGTTTAGTTTTCCTTTTTCTTGTGATTTTTATCGCAATTAGTTTTATCTAGTCTTTAGGGACCCAAATTCCTTTAGACCTCTATTGATTTTTCATCTTAGCTTTCAATCTTATGCCCAGATCTTCTAGACTAGGGACCCCTATCTTTTTAGACCCCGACCTAGAAAGAACTTTGCGTAGGAGAAAAAAGCTAGTCAACGAAATTTCAAAAGCTTCTGATACTTTAAGTTTAGATCGTATTCGTGAGAAATACTCGGATATTCTAATCCTGAAGGAGAAGAAGATCCATTCTCATCTCCATTCTCAAAAACCAATCGAATTTCAGACAACAGTCCATCTTTATCTTCATAAAAATGGTTCGACTTTCAGACCATTCCAAACCCACCGCTGAAACACTTCCAAGGGGTATTGCTACACCCCAAATCGAAGCCCAAAACTTTGAAATCAAACCTGCCTTCATTAACCTTATAGAAAGAAGCCAATTTAGTGGCAATGCCACAGGAGATCCCAACCTTCACATCCAAAACTTCTGTGACTATTGCTCCACTATTCGACAAACTGGAGTCACCCAAGGGCAAATTAGAGAGATGCTCTTCTCATTTTCTTTGAGGGGTAAGGCAAAGTTGTGGATACATAGCCTTGATAAGGTTACATTAGGTATAACCGATTGGGAGAGTTTAGCTCTTGCCTTTTACCAAAAGTACTTCCCCCCAGAAAAGACCGCTTTGTTGAGAAGTCAAATCACTGGTTTCCAACAAGGGGATGATGAGAGCCTATATGAAGCCTAGGAGAGGTACAAGGATTTACAAAGAGAGTGTCCTCATCATGGGTTAGATTCATGGTTCCTTGCCATCACATTCTATAATGGGTGCTATATAGAGTCCCGTCGAATCCTGGATTCTGCTAACAATGGAAGATTTGATCAAATCAATGTTGAAAATGCTCACACTACCATTGAATCCATGGCAATTCACGATTCTCAATATAGAAATTCCCAATCCATACCATCGAAATCTGAGCAAGAGGACCCCACTTTGACACTTTTACAAGCTCAAGTAGCCCTTCTCACACAAAAGCTAGAACAAATTCAATCCTTTACATCTCGACAGAGTGACAATGGTGTAAGTAAAATTGAAGCCATGCTTCTGCAATTGGCTCAAAGGCAAGACACCATGATAGCTCAATTCTAAGAGAGCGATCAAGCTAAGGACGCCGCCATCAAATTGTTGGAAGCTAAAATTTCCCAATATGCCTCTTCTAATACCCACCAAGAGCACGGGCAGCTGCCTTCACAATGTTACCAACCTCACGAAACTGTAAATGCCATTTCCTCAAGAAGTGGTAAGCATAATGATGAGCCCGTGGTTGTTAATATTAAAGCTGAGGTGCCCATGTCAAAAGGGAAAGAGTCCGAGATCCCTATTGAGATCAAGGTCCCATTTCCCCAAAGATTAGCCAAGCACAAGGAGGAGGCAAAGTATGGTAAGTTCCTTGACGTCGTGAAGAACTTAAAGGTAACAGTCCCTTTCATTGAATTGCTTTCCGAAGTTCCTTCTTATTCCAAGTTTATGAAGGAAGTCCTCAACAAGAAGAGATCCTTCAATGAGATGAAGACCGTAGCTTTCACTGAAGAGTGTAGTGCACTCTTGCAAAATAAGTCTCCACCAAAACTCAAGGACCCTGGTAGTTATTCCATCCCTTGCACTATAGGCACATATACCATTGATAAGGCCCTTTGCGACCTAGGTGCTAGTATAAGTGTCATGCCCTTTTCTATGTTTGAAAAACTTAACATGGGTGCTTTGAAATGCACTAATATTACTTTGCAAATGGCGGACCGTTCTCTAAAACAACCTCTGGGTGTTTTAGAAGATGTGCCCGTCAAAGTTGGTAAGTTTTTCATTCCCGTTGACTTTCTAGTACTTGACATGGCCGAACACTCTAAAATCCCAATCATTTTGGGAAGACCCTTTTTGCACACCACTAGTGCAGTTTTCGATGTCAAGAATGGGAAGCTGACATTAGAGGTAGGAGATGACAAGGTGACCTTTAGTAAAAATTCCACTGTTAAGGGTCCCGTGTTAGAAGAACCTTGTTATGTGCTTAATGTTGATGAATCTTCTATTGTTTCTTCTATGCCTCGATCCTTACTGACGGATCCATTGGAGGCACATGTTAGTGTTGACTCTCTTGCAGGTGAGCATACTAAAAGCACTACTGCTAAAAGTGCTAGAAGGGGCTATTCTCGGAAAAGCTTGGAATGGATGGAGAATGTAAAGAACGCTGTGAAGATGAGTTTGGATGATAGTGAGCTTAAAGATAAAGGATGATTTCGATGAAAGAAGTGAAGTCTAGCAAGACTTTTAAATTGCGCTTCTCGGGAGGCAACCCGTGTTCCTTTTCTTTTTGCATTTTTATTTTTGTATTCCCTTTTTCATTGTTAGGATTTATTTTGCAGATGAAAGAGTTTTTGAAGAATCTATAAAGACCTTCCTTGTCAAGTCCAAAAGACTAGCTTGGGGGAGTCCGCGCTGACTAGTACGCTTCACTCTTCTTTCATTTTTCCTTTTCCCCATTAAGCATCTCATTGCATATTTTGTCTTTGTGCTCACATTGAGGACAATGTGATGTTTAGCTTGGGGGAGGGATTGCATTTTCCCTTTTTGCATTTTAGTTAATCCTTTTGTTCAAATTTGATCAAAGAAAGAGAAATTTTTGGAGAAAATTTAAAATTTTTTTTTGAACATACTTGAAGGCTTTCATGCTTTTGCTTGCTTTGTTTACTATGGTATCATGTTACATTTCCCAAACATAAGCTTTCAAAAAGATATGATTCAATAGTCATTGAATTGTGCAACATGTGGGAAGTCTTGTACACCGTAGGCATGGAATGAATCTATAGATGAGGTACGCTACACCCAAAAAAAAAAAAAAAAATAAAAACAACAGACAAAAAAAAACACAACTCACGAACACAGCTAACAAACAAAATCACAATAAGGAACCAACCCCACAAAGATCGTGACATTTTGCAAACTACATATATTGTAGGTAGAACCTCCTGAGACTGGTACAGCCATACCCAGTCTCATCTAGGTGTGTGTAGGTTCTCCTTGTGATGTGTGTCCATGTCAAAACGCATAAGTATGGTTCTCATTTCATTCCTATAAGCATTGCATTCATGATTCACTAAGATTTGAAGCCTTTTTCACTTTGAATTACTCCTCAAATAAGCCCCTTCATACAAATGTTTCACAAGATAATAGCTACACATAAAAACTGCCTACCTTTTGAGCTAGTAGCTAGACTATGGTGTATGGGTGCTATTTTGAGAAGATTTGTTCATTAATGTCAAAGTGAATTTGGAAGAACCAAAATGTTCAAGAAGCAATGTTATGTTCAGAAAAGAAAAGAAAAAAATAGAAAAAAAGAAAAAAAAAGAAATAAGAGAAGAAGTTGTGAGTATCTCCTAAGAAATGTCAAGTCAATATTCAGAAGGAGTTTACCCTTGTGTTTCGTGTGTAATAAACGTTTTTCGTCTTCTGGGAAATTCATCGAAAGTTTGGATTGAGTATTCATTTATCATTGGTCAGTTGCTAGCTCATTCTAAACTTCACATGACCATAACTGTTTGTCCACTTTTCACCCATTTCCCAATGCCTTCTTCATATTCTTTTTCCGGCTTCTTTTCTATGTGCATTGTGATCTTTGACTTGTATTTTGAATTGCTTACCATATTAGACTGCGGACACATTTTCATAAGTCGTAGATAGGTGAGTGTCTCAAAACTTTTACACATAAAGAAATCACCTTTTACATACCTTGAGTGTTCGAGTGTACCGTGAGAGTCCATTTGTCAAAAGATCATGCAAGAGCCGAAATTCTGTAGTGAAATTCTTTGTGCTACGCCGTTATGTAAATCTCATCCATGTTTATGTATCATTCTTGCCCACGTTGCTTTTGGGTTATGATTCATTATGTTTTCAAAGCTTTACGTTGAGATTTGTTTCTTGATGGTGTAGTAGCCAACGCTTGCAACCTTGTCCTGGTATTGTTTGTTATGTTTGCTTGAGGACAAGCAAAGGTTTAGCTTGGGGGAGTGTGATAAGTGAATATTTGTATGGTTTTAACCCCCAATTTAGCTCGGTTTTGTATGTCATTTGTGCTTTGTTAAGCCACTTTATGAGCTAATATCGTCTTCTAGGCGAATTCCTATGTTCTAACATGTTTTGTAGGGAAAGTGACGTTTCTACGCCCTTTTTCTATATTCCCGAGCATTTGCCTAGAATCCGACGATTTGAAGAAGCAAGCTTGACCAAGTGAAAGGCATTTCAAGAAGGTTCTGATAAGTGAATATTTGTATGGTTTTAACCCCCAATTTAGCTCGGTTTTGTTTGTCATTTGTGCTTTGCTAAGCCATTTTATGAGCTAATATCGTCTTCTAGGCGAATTCCTATGTTCTAACATGTTTTGTAGGGAAAGTGAAGTTTATACGCCCTTTTTCTATATTCCCAAGCATTTGCCTAGAACCCGACGATTTGAAGAAGCAAGCTTGGCCAAGTGAAAGGCATTTCAAGAAGGTTCACTAATTCGAAAGAGAGAAGAAGCAAAGACAGTGTCGTAGTTGTCGGAAGATCAATCAATTGAAAGGAAGAAATCATCGCTTTACATCAAACCCTATCAACAAACCCGACTCAAGAGGTCAAGGGGGATGTTGGAAGTCAAGTCAAAGCAAAAGGAGATGAAGCGTTAGTCAAAAGCTTCCAGAAGACAAAATACACCGATCGGGTTTGTGTATACCCGATCGGGGAAGTGTGCTGCTCTGCACAAAACGGCGTCAACTTCCTATTTTTGTCCTATGTGTTTAATGCCCGACCTCTTCCCCACGAAACCCTAATACTATAAATAGATCATCTAGCCCCTCATCTCAACACACCTTCTTCTCATACTTCTCTTCTCTTCTTACATTTCTCCTTAGATTAGGAGGAGGGGGAATTAGCCTCCCTTCTCTCATTTTCTTCTTCTTTAGTCTTTAGTTCTTAGTTTTATTTCTGTCCCTTAGTTTAGATTAATAAGGATTTCATCCTTGTAATCTCCTTTGTGTGATTCAAGCGTTGCAATTCAAGGATCGTTTATTATATGCAAGGATTTTCTATTATTGTTATCATTGTCGTCATATAGGTATTTCTGTTTTATCCCTTGTTTAATGTTCTTATTGTTTTCCATTTGATTGTTATTCGCTTTACATATTGTCTTAGATTCATTTTAGTACCGTTATAATCGTTGTTTTATTTCCTAGATTATCAATTAGCGTCGTTATTATCGCCATATAAAAAGTCAAAACCAAATAAACATGTCTATCCTAGTTTTCATTGTTAATATCATTTTAGACATAGATATCATCATGAGTGAGTAGTCATCCTTTCTAGGGTGTAGGGTAGCCATGTTAGATTGATTAAAAGATGTTAATTGGATAAAAGGAATTGTGCCTTTAAAACATTGTGTCTATGCATGTTTGGATTGTAACGATAGTTAACGATTTTTAGCTAAAATCATTTGACTAGTATGGAATTCTTTTCCAAGGTAGATATACAGGAATTGAATAGACAAAGCGTGACGTAGTGGATTAAGACCTAGTAAATCGCACTAAAAGCTTGCTAGACCATCTGATCTATGATTGTAATGAACACGCCATTCTTACGAACGCTCAATGAATTATTTGCATATCCTAAATCCAATTTCATCAATATATCAATCTACATGTGTGAACCTACTTCCCTAGATGCTTTTCATTACTTGCTTTACTATTTTTATTTCGTTTTTATTTTGTTTTTATTTATGCTTTATATTAGTTTAGATATCAAAAATCTCAAAACCCAGATAATCATTAGATAGAACTCAATTGCGAGACAATTCACATTCCATAGGAAACACCATCTCCCTGAGAATCGACCCCTACTTCCCTAATTACATTAATTTGTTATTAGCCTAGTCTGAGTAATTTATCTTTGTATTGGGCTTGCGACAGGCCCGATCAAATTTTGGCGCCGTTGCCGGGGAGCACGGTTTAGTTTTCCTTTTTCTTGTGATTTTTATCGCAATTAGTTTTATCTAGTCTTTAGGAATCCAAATTCCTTTAGACCTCTCTTGATTTTTCATCTTAGCTTTTCAATCTTATGCCCAGATCTTCTAGACTTGGGACCTCTATCTCTTTAGACCCCGATCTAGAAAGAACTCGGCAAAGGAGACGAAAGCTATTCATCGAAATCTCAAAAGCTTCTGATACTTCAAGTTTAGATCGTATTCGTGAGAAATACACGGATATTCTATCTAATCTTGAAGGAGAAGAAGATCCATTCTCATCTCCATTCACAAAAACCACTCAATCTTCATTCCATCTTCACCTTCTTATTAGGAAATGGTTCGACTTTCAGACCATTCCAAACCCACCGCAGAAACACTTCCAAGGGGTATTACTACACCCCAAATCGAAGCCCAAAACTTTGAAATCAAACCATCCTTCATTAACCTCATAGAAAGAAGCCAATTTAGTGGCAATGCCGCAGAAGATCCCAACCTTCACATCCAAAACTTTTGTGAGTATTGCTCCAATATTAGACAAAATGGAGTCACCCAAGAGCAAATTAGAGAGATGCTCTTCTCATTTTCTTTGAAGGGTAAGGCTAAGTTGTGGATTCATAGCCTTGATAAGGTTACTTTAGGTATCACCGATTGGGAGAGCTTAGCTCTTGCCTTCTACCAAAAGTACTTCCCCCCAGAGAAGACCGCTTTGTTAAGAAGTCAAATCACTGGTTTCCAACAAGGGGATGATGAGAGCCTATATGAAGCCTGGGAGAGGTACAAGGACTTAAAAAGAGAATGTCCTCATCATGGGTTAGATTCATGGCTCATTGCCATCACATTCTATAATGGGTGTTATATAGAGTCCCGTCGAATCCTGGATTCTGCTAACAATGGAAGATTTGATCAAATCAATGTTGAAAATGCTCACAATACCATTGAATCCATGGCAATTCACGATTCTCAATATAGAAATTCCCGCTCCATACCATCGAAATCTAAGCAAGAAGACCCCACTTTGACACTTTTACAAGCCCAAGTAGCCCTTCTCACACAAAAGCTAGAACAACTCCAATCCTTTACATTTCAACAGAATGACAATGGTGTACGTAAACTTGAAGCCATAATGCTGCAATTAGCTCAAAGGCAAGACACCATGATAGCTCAATTCCAAGAGAGCGATCAAGCTAAGGATGCCGCCATCAAATTGTTGGAAACTAAAATTTACCAGTTTACCTCTTCTAATACCCACCAAACCCAAGGGCAGCTGCCTTCACAATGTTACCAACCTCACGAAACTGTAATTGCCATTTCTTCGAGAAGTGGTAAGCATAATGACAAGCCCGTGGTTGTTAATGTTGAAGCTAAGGTGCCCATGTCAAAAGGGAAAGAGCCCGAGATTCCTATTGAGATCAAGGTCTCATTTCCCGAAAGATTAGCAAAGCACAAGGAAGAGGCAAAGTATGGTAAATTCCTTGACGTCGTTAAAAACTTAAAGGTAACAGTCCCTTTCCTTGAATTGCTTTCCGAAGTTCCTTCTTACTCCAAGTTTATGAAGGAAGTCCTCAACAAGAAGAGATCCTTCAATGAGACTAAGACCATAGCTTTCACTGAAGAGTGTAGTGCACTCTTGCAAAATAAGTCTCCACCAAAACTCAAGGACCCTGGTAGTTATTCCATCCCTTGCACTATAGGCACATATACCATTGATAAGGCCCTTTGCGACCTAGGTGCTAGTGTAAGTGTCATGCCCTTCTCTATGTTTGAAAAACTTAACATGGGTGCTTTAAAATGCACTAATATTACTTTGCAAATGGCGGACCGTTCTCTAAAACAACCTATGGGTGTTTTAGAAGATGTGCCCGTCAAAGTTGGTAAGTTTTTCATTCCCGTTGACTTTCTAGTACTTGACATGACCGAAGACTCTCAAATCCCAATCATTTTGGGAAGACCCTTTTTGCACACCACTAGTGCGGTTTTTGATGTCAAGAATGGGAAGCTAACGTTAGAAATAGGAGATGACAAGGTGACCTTTAGTAAAAACTCCACCGTTAGGAGTCCTGTGGTAGAAGAACCTTGTTATGTGCTTGATATTGATGAATCTTCTGTTGTTTCTTCTATGCCTCGATCCTTACTGACGGATCCATTGGAGGGACATGTTAGTGTTGATTCTCTTGCAGATGAGCATACTAAAAGCACTACTGCTAAAAGCGCTAGAAGGGGCTATTCTCGGAAAAGCTTGGAATGGATGGAGAATGTAAAGCAGGCTATGATGACAAGCTTGGATGATAGTGAGCTTAAAGATAAAGGATGATTTCAAAGAAAGAAATGGAGTCTAGCAAGACTTTTAAATTGCGCTTCTCGGGAGGCAACCCGTGTTCCTTTTCTTTTTGCATTTTTATTTTTGTATTCCCTTTTTTTTGTTAGGATTCATTTTGCAGATGAAAGAGTTTTTGAAGAATCTATAAAGACCTTCCTTGTCAAGTCCAAAAGACTAGCTTTGGGGAGTCCGCGCTGACTAGTAAGCTTCATTCTTCTTTCATTTTTCCTTTTCCCCATTAGGCATCTCATTGTATATTTTGTCTTTGTGCTCACATTGAGGACAATGTGATGTTTAGCTTGGGGGAGGGATTGCATTTTCCCATTTTGCGTTTTAGTTATATTTTTCAAATTTTGAATAAAAGAGAGAGAAGATTTTTGAGAAAATTTAAAATTTCTGAACATAATTGAATGCTTTTCATGCTTTGCTTGCTTGTTTACTATGTTATCATGTTACATTTCCCAAACTTAGAGCTTTCGAAAGATAATGATTCAATATTTATTGAATTTTGCATACATGGGGAAGTCTTGTACACAGTAGGCATGGAATGAATCTATAGATGAGTACGCTTGATCTTGACATTTGGCAAGTTACATATATTGTAAGGTAGAACCTCCTTAGGTTGGTACATCTATACCCAGTCTCATCTAGGTGTGTGTAGTTCTCCTTGTGATGTGTGTCATGTCAAAACGCATAAGTATGGTTCTCATTTTATTCCTATAAGCATTGCATTTATGATTCACTAAGATTTGAAGCCTTTTTCACTTTGAATTACACCTCAAAATTAGCCCCTTCATACAAGTGCTTCACAAAATTATAGCTACATGCAAAAAAAACTGCCTACCTTTTGAGCTAGTAGCTAGACTATGGTGTATGGGTGCTCTTTTGAGAAGATTTTGTTCCTTAATGACAAAGTGAATTTGGAGAACGAAAAATATTCAAGAAGTGATGTTCAAAAGAAAAGAAAAGAAAAAAAAAGAAATAGAAAAAGAAAAAGAAGAAAAATGAAAAAATCGAAAGAAAAAGAGAAAAAAAGAAGAAATAAAAGAAGAAGTTGTGAGTATCTCCTCAAAATGTCAAATCAATAGAAGGAGTTTACCCTTATGTTTCGTGTGTAATAAGCCAATTGCTACTTCTGGCTTCATCTTTTGTTTTGTGGGAAATTCACCGAAAGTTTGGATTGAGTAATCATTTATCATTGGTCAGTTGCTAGCTCATTCTAACCTTCACATGACCATAACTGTTTGTCCACCTTTCACCCATTTCCCAAAGCCTTCTTCATTACTTTTTCGGCTTCTTTTGTATGTGCATTGTGATCTTTGACTTGTGTTTTGAATTGTTTACCATATTAGACTGCGGACACATTTTCATAAGTCGTAGATAGGTGAGTGTCTCAAATATTTACACATAAAGAAATCACCTTTTACATACATTGAGTGTTCGAGTGTGCCGTGAGAGTCCATTTGTCAAAAGATCATGCAAGAGCCGAAAACTCTATAATGAAATTCTTTGTGCTACGCCGTTATGTAAATCTCAGCCATGTTTATGTATCATTCTTGCCCACGTTGTTTTTGGGTTATGATTCATTATGTTTTCAAAACTTTATGTTGAGATTTGTTTCTTGATGGTGTAGTAGCCAATGCTTGCAACCTTGTCCTGGTATTGTTTGTTATATTTGCTTGAGGACAAGCAAAGGTTTAGCTTGGGGGAGTTTGATAAGTGAATATTTGTATGGTTTTAACCCCCAATTTAGCTCGGTTTTGTATGTCATTTGTGCTTTGTTAAGCCACTTTATGAGCGAATATCGTCTTCTAGGCGAATTCCTATGTTCTAACCTGTTTTGTAGGGAAAGTGACGTTTCTACGCCCTTTTTCTATATTTCCGAGCATTTGCCTAGAACCCGACGATTTGAAGAAGCAACCTTGCCCAAGTGAAAGGCATTTCAAGAAGGTTCACTAATTCGAAAGAGAGAAGAAGCAAGGACGGTTTCGTAGTTGTCGGAAGATCAATCAATTGGGCGGAAGAATTCATCGCTTTACATCATACCCTATCAACAAACCCGACTCAAGAGGTCAAGGGGGATGTTGGAAGTCAAGTCAAAGCAAAAGGAGATGAAGCGTTAGTCAAAAGCTTCCAGAAGACAAAATACCCGATCGGGTTTGTGTATACCCGATCGGGGAAGTGTGCTGCTCTGCACAAAACGGCGTCAACTTCCTATTTTTGTCCTATGTGTTTAATGCCCGACCTCTTCCCCACAAAACCCTAATGCTATATATAGATGCTCCATCCCCTCTTCTCAACACACACCTTTCTACAACCTTCTGCTCATACTTCTCTTCTCTTCTTACATTTCTCCTTAGATTAGGAGGAGGGGGAATTAGCCTCCCTTCTCTCATTTTCTTTTTCTTTAGTCTTTAGTTCTTAGTTTTATTTCTGTCCCTTAGTTTAGATTAATAAGGATTTCATCCTTGTAATCTCTTTTGTGTGATTCAAGCGTTGCAATTCAAGGATCGTTTATTATATGCAAGGATTTTCTATTATTGTTATCATTGTCGTCATATAGGTATTTCTGTTTTATCCCTTGTTTAAAGTTCTTATTGTTTTCCATTTAATGGTTATTCGCTTTACATATTGTCTTAGATTCATTTTAGTACCGTTATAATCGTTGTTTCCTTTCCTAGATTATCAATTAGCGTCGTTATTATCGCCATATAAAAAGTCAAAACCAAATAAACATGTCTATCCTAGTTTTCATTGTTAATATCATTTTAGACATAGATATCATCATGAGTGAGTAATCATCCTTTCTAGGGTGTAGGGTAGCCATGTTAGATTAATTAAAAGATGTTAATTGGATAAAGGAATTGTGCCTTTAAAACATTGTGTCTATGCATGTTTGGATTGTAACGATAGTTAACGATTTTTAGCTAAAATCATTTGACTAGTATGGAACTCTTTTCCACGGTAGATATACAGGAATTGAATAGACAAAGCGTGACGTAGTGGATTAAGACCTAATAAATCGCACTAAAAGCCTGCTAGACCATCTGATCTATGATTGTAATGAACACGCCATTCTTACGAACGCTCAATGAATTATTTGCATATCCTAAATCCAATTTCATCAATATATCAATCTACATGTGTGAACCTACTTCCCTAGATGCTTTTCATTACTTGCTTTACTATTTTTATTTCGTTTTTATTTTGTTTTTATTTATGCTTTATATTAGTTTAGATATAAAAAATCTCAAAACCCAGATAATCATTAGATAGAACTCAATTGCGAGACAATTCACATTCCATAGGAAACACCATCTCCCTGAGGATCGAACCCTACTTCCCTAATTACATTAATTTGTTATTAGCCTAGTCTGGGTAATTTATCTTTGTATTGGGCTTGCGACAGGCCCGATCAGGTTTACTAATTCGAAAGAGAGAAGAAGCAAAGACAGTTTCGTAGTTGTCGGAAGATCAATCAATTAGGCGGAAGAATTCATCGCTTTACATCAAACCCTATCAACAAACCCGACTCAAAAGGTCAAGGGGGATGTTAGAATTCAAGTCATAAGCAAGGGGAGATGAAACGACGGTCAAAGGACCTGGGATACAACTTACCCGATCGGGTAAGTGGTGTACCCAATCGGGTAAGTGTGCTGCTTCGAGAAAACGGCGTCTTCTTCCTACTTTTGTCCTATGTGTTTGATGCCCGACCTCTTCTCCACGAAACCCTAATACTATAAATAGATGCTCTAGCCCCTCATATCATATCATCCACCTCTCTACAATCCTCTTCTCTTCTCTTCTTACAATTCTCCTTAGATTAGGAGGAGGGGGAACTAGCCTCCCTTCTCTCATTTTCTTCCTCTTTAGTCTTTAGTTCTTAGTTTATTTCCGTCCTTTTCATATCAAAACATTAGCTTAGATCAATAAGAATTTCATCCTTGTAATCTCCTTTGTGTGGTTCAAGCCTTGTAATTGGTGGATCGTTTATTATGTGCAAGGATTTTCTATTATTGTTATCATTATCGTCATTGATCGTCATATAGGTATTTCTGTTTTATCCCTTGTTTAATGTTCTTATTGTTTTCTATTTGATTGTTATTATCTTTACATATTGTCTTAGATTCATTTTAGTGTTGTTATAATTGTAATTTCATTTCCTAGATTGTCAATTAGCGTCGTTATTATCGCCATATAAATAGTCTAATAAACATGTCAATCCTAGTTATCATTGTTAATATCATCTTAGATTTAGACATTATCATGAGTGAGTAGTCACCTTTCTAGGGTGTAGGGTAGCCATGTTAGATTGATTAAAAGATGTTAATTGGATAAAAGAAATTGTGCCTTTAAAACGTTGTGTCTATGCATGTTTGGATTGTAACGATAGTTTTAACGAATTTCTGGCCGGAAATCATCGACTAAAGGGAATTCTTTTCCAAGGTAGAATACGCGGAATTGAATAGACAAAGCATGACATGGTAGATTAAGACCTAGTAAATCGCCTAAAAAGCCTGCTAGACCATCTGATCTATGATTGTAATGAACACATCATTCTTACGAACTCACAATGAATTATTTGCATGTTCCAAATCCAATTTCATCAATATGTCAATCTACATGTGTGAACCTATTTCCCTAGATGCTTTTCATTACTTGCTTTATTGTTTTCATTTGTTTTTATATTTTGTTTTCATTTATGCTTTATATTAGTTTAGATATCAAAATCCCAAAACCCAGAAAATCATTAGATAAAACCCAATTGCAAGAAAATTCAGATTCTATAGGAAACACCATCTCCCTGAGGATCGACCCCTACTTCCCTAATTACATTAATTTGATATTAGCCTAGCTAGTCTGGGTAATTTATCTTTGTAACAGGCTCGCGACAAGGACCGATCAGTTTATCATCAATCATATCTTTTGTTTGATCATCATCACTTAATGGCTCAACAATATATGTGATAAATTCACCTTTGTCCTTGTTTGTTTGATCATTCGGAGTTGAAAAATCTTTTGTACTGTTCGATTGGACACGGTCAGACATCATCTTCTCTACGTCTTCTACATGTCTCTCTCCTTTATCTTCGTGAATAACTTCAAAAGTTTCAATTCTTGCCTCTTCTATCTTTTTTGCTTCATAAGTTTGAACTAATTTTTGAAGCTTTTTAAGACTGAATGACAAAGAATCAACTCCTCTTTGTAACTCTTTGCATAATAAATAAAACTGATATTACTCCTATTCATTCCATGTACGATTAGGTTTATTCAAACCCATGTCAACACACACAAAAATTCAAGGACCGTCTTGGTTTAAGGAAATCAAGAGCCGAAGCTCTGATACCAAATTGATGTAAAATAAATCACACTATTTTACTTTTTCAGAGATAATGTTGCAGCGGAAATAAAACAATATAAAAAGATATGGATTAGTTGTGGAATCTCACAAGAATAACAACTAAAACTTGAATTAGACAAGTAATCTCGCAAGACAACTCGAATAATTCGGATATGACGTGCTCTAACTCTCCTCCCTCGCAAGGAATTCGACCTAGCCACGAATAATACTCAACCTCGCAAGGAAGAATATGGACTAATTTACTCTCGCAAAAACGAACTAACAAACTTAAAGCTCGTAAGCAATAAGAATAAACAAGAAACTCTTGTATTAAACTCTCAAATTGTGTATCTATTACAATGCATAAGACTCCTTATTTATACTACTACTAATTACCATAAACTAACTAGATAGAAATTAGGAAATAGTGTGAACACTACCTTATTATTTAATAAGATCACTACACTACTTTTATTCAAATTAGAAAAATAATAACAAAACTCTATTTAGGAAAGTAAACTTGAGAACAATTTAAGTCAAGCTTCCATCTTGCATAAATTTTGAATGTCACTTTCAATTTGCGTCACCCGCGTATAATCTGAACAGCTCAACTTAAAACGATCATAACTCCTTCGTTACATAACCAAATAAAGCGTGTGACCACTTGTTGGAAAGATAACATCATGTACTTTCATATCCAAGTGAAATCACGTCAAAATTAGCTATATATTCTGATACATTTAGCTCTAAAGTCAAGGGAACGAATCTGAAATCTCAAGAGTGACTCAAACTTGCATTTGTAAACATATATCCATGTCCCTCATGTATCATTCTCCCCTTCTTCAAAAAAGAATCGTCCCGATTCTTGGACCTAGAACCTCCTGGATCAAATACATATGATGTAGCAAATGAGAAGATATTTTGATTAAAGTAAACACCATAATACTCCTTTAGCTCATCATCCTCAATATAATCTTCATGCTTATTCATCTTATTTGATTTGTAGTTGCAACCAGAATCATAAGCGAAAATCCTCTTGTACAATATTTTCTTGTGCTGTCTTTTCTCGTGCCTCCCTCTATTGTGTCTTCCATCCCACCACCTTCCATGCACAATTGTAGCACAATCCAAACAATTGATGCTCGAAATAACAAGTATATCACGAGCTTCCATAACAATAGACTTTAATAAGAAAGAACGTTGATAAATCTCACCATATAACTTCTTATCAATGTATTTATCAAGTGGCGAATGATAATTACTCTTGAAATCAAATTCATAATGAGTAATCCCTTGTTTACGAGGTTCTTCATAATAAGGCATATCATTAGTATCAATCTCATCTTCAAGAATAAAATCAACTTGTATGTGTAATTTGGGAACCACCACTTCTTCTTCAAATTCTTCGTCAAAAATAGACGGTAAGTTAGGATCAAATAATGAAGTACCTTCTATACGAGATTCATCTTCAGAAGAAAATAGTTTATCATCAATCATATCTTTTGTTGATCATCATTACTTAATGGCTCAACAATATATGTGATAAATTCACCTTTGTCCTTGTTTGTTTGATCATTCAGATTTGAAAAATCTTTTGTACTGTTCGATTGGACACGGTCAGACATCATCTTCTCTACGTCTTCTACATGTCTCTCTCCTTTATCTTCGTGAATAACTTCAAAAGTTTCAATTCTTGCCTCTTCTATCTTTTTTGCTTCATAAGTTTGAACTAATTTTTGAAGCTTTTTAAGACTGCGTGACAAAGAATCAACTCCTCTTTGTAACTCTTTGCATAATAAATAAAACTGATATTCCTCCCATTCATTCCATGTACGATTAGGTTTCTTCAAACCCATGTCAACAAACACAAAAATTCAAGGACCGTCTTGGTTTAAGGAAATCAAGAGCCGAAGCTCTGATACCAAATTGATGTAAAATAAATCAAACTATTTTACTTTTTCAGAGATAATGTTGCAGCGGAAATAAAACAATATAAAAAGATATGCATTAGTTGTGGAATCTCACAAGAATAACAACTAAAACTTGAATTAGACAAGTAATCTCGCAAGACAACTCGAATAATTCGGATATGACGTGCTCTAACTCTCCTCTCTCGCAAGGAATTCGCCTAGCCACGAATAATACTCAACCTCGCAAGAAAGAATATGGATTAATTCACTCTCGCAAGAACGAACTAACAAACTTAAAGCTCGCAAGCAATAAAAATAAACAAGAAACTCTTGTATTAAACTCTCAAATTGTGTATCTATTACAATGCATAAGACTCCTTATTTATACTACTACTAATTACCATAAACTAACTAGATAGAAATTAAGAAATAGTGTGAACACTACCTTATTATTTAATAAGATCACCACACTAATTTTATTCAAATTAGAAAAATAATAACAAAACTCTATTTAGGAAAGTAAACTTGAGAACAATTTAAGTCAAGCTTCCATCTTGCATAAATTTTGAATGTCACGTTCAATTTGCGTCACCCGCGTATAATCTGAACAGCTCAACTTAAAACGATCATAACTCCTTCGTTACATAACCAAATAAAGCTTGTGACCACTTGTTGGAAAGCTAACATCATGTACTTTCATATCCAAGTGAAATCACGTCAAAATTAGCTATATATTCTGATATATTTAGCTCTAAAGTTAAGGGAACGAATCTGAAATCTCAAGAGTGACTCACACTTGCATTTGTGAACATATATCCATGTCCCTCATGTATCATTCTCCCCTTCTTCAATAAAGAATCGTCCCGATTCTTGGACCTAGAACCTCCTGGATCAAATAAATATGATGTAGCAAATGAGAAGATATTTTGATTAAAGTAAACACCATAATACTCTTTTTGCTCATCATCCTCAATATAATCTTCATGCTTATTCATCTTATTTGATTTGTAGTTGCAACCAGAATCATAAGCGAAAATCCTCTTGTACAATATTTTCTTGTGCTTTCTTTTCTCTTGCCTCCCTCTATTGTGTCTTCCATCCCACCACCTTCCATGCACAATTGTAGCACAGTCCAAACAATTGATGCTCGAAATAACAAGTATATCACGAGCTTCCATAACAATAGACTTTAATAAGAAAGAACGTTGATAAATCTCACCATATAACTTCTTATCAATGTATTTATCAAGTGGCGATTGATAATTACTCTTGAAATCAAATTCATAATGTGTAATCCCTTGATTACGAGGTTCTTCATAATAAGGCATATCATTAGTATCAATCTCATCTTTAAGAATGAAATCAACTTGTATGTGTAATTTGAAAACCACCACTTCTTCTTCAAATTCTTCGTCAAAAATAGTCGGTAAGTTAGGATCAAATAATGAAGTACCTTCTATACGAGATTCATCTTCAGAAGAAAATAGTTTATCATCAATCATATCTTTTGTTTGATCATCATTACTTAATGGCTCAACAATATATGTGATAAATTCACCTTTGTCCTTGTTTGTTTGATCATTCGGATTTGAAAAATCTTTTGTACTGTTCGATTGGACACGGTCAGACATCATCTTCTCTACGTCTTCTACATGTCTCTCTCCTTTATCTTCGTGAATAACTTCAAAAGTTTCAATTCTTGCCTCTTCTATCTTTTTTGCTTCATAAGTTTGAACTAATTTTTGAAGCTTTTTAAGACTGAATGACAAAGAATCAACTCCTCTTTGTAACTCTTTGCATAATAAATAAAACGGATATTCCTCCCATTCATTCCATTTACGATTAGGTTTCTTCAAACCCATGTCAACCCACACAAAAATTCAAGGACCGTCTTGGTTTAAGGAAATCAAGAGCCGAAGCTCTGATACCAAATTGATGTAAAATAAATCACACTATTTTACTTTTTCAGAGATAATGTTGCAGCGGAAATAAAACAATATAAAAAGATATGCATTAGTTGTGGAATCTCACAAGAATAACAACTAAAACTTGAATTAGACAAGTAATCTCGCAAGACAACTCTAATAATTCGGATATGACGTGCTCTAACTCTCCTCCCTCGCAAGGAATTCGACCTAGCCACGAATAATACTCAACCTCGCAAGGAAGAATATGGACTAATTTACTCTCGCAAAAACGAACTAACAAACTTAAAGCTCGTAAGCAATAAGAATAAACAAGAAACTCTTGTATTAAACTCTCAAATTGTGTATCTATTGCAATGCATAAGACTCCTTATTTATACTACTACTAATTACCATAAACTAACTAGATAGAAATTAGGAAATAGTGTGAACACTACCTTATTATTTAATAAGATCACCACACTACTTTTATTCAAATTAGAAAAATAATAACAAAACTCTATTTAGTAAAGTAAACTTGAGAACAATTTAAGTCAAGCTTCCATCTTGCATAAATTTTGAATGTCACGTTCAATTTGCGTCACCCGCGTATAATCTGGACAGCTCAACTTAAAACGATCATAACTCCTTCGTTACATAACCAAATAAAGCGTGTAACCACTTGTTGGAAAGCTAACATAATGTACTTTCATATCCAAGCGAAATCACGTCAAAGTTAGCTATATATTCTGATATATTAAGCTCTAAATTCAAGGGAACGAATCTGAAATCTCAAGAGTGACTCAAACTTGCATTTGTGAACATATATCCATGTCCCTCATGTATCATTCTCCCCTTCTTCAAAAAAGAATCGTCCTGATTCTTGGACCTAGAACCTCCTGGATCAAATACATATGATGTATCAAATGAGAAGATATTTTGATTAAAGTAAGCACCATAATACTTCTTTAGCTCATCATCCTCAATATAATCTTCATGCTTATTCATCTTATTTGATTTGTAGTTGCAACCAGAATCATAAGCGAAAATCCTCTTGTACAATATTTTCTTGTGCTTTCTTTTCTCGTGCCTCCCTCTATTGTGTCTTCCATCCCACCACCTTCCATGCACAATTGTAGCACAATCCAAACAATTGATGCTCGAAATAACAAGTATATCACGAGCTTCCATAACAATAGACTTTAATAAGAAAGAACGTTGATAAATCTCACCATATAACTTCTTATCAATGTATTTATCAAGTGGCGAATGATAATTACTCTTGAAATCAAATTCATAATGAGTAATCCCTTGTTTACGAGGTTCTTCATAATAAGGCATATCATTAGTATCAATCTCATCTTCAAGAATAAAATCAACTTGTATGTGTAATTTGGGAACCACCACTTCTTCTTCAAATTCTTCGTCAAAAATAGACGGTAAGTTAGGATCAAATAATGAAGTACCTTCTATACGAGATTCATCTTCAGAAGAAAATAGTTTATCATCAATCATATCTTTTGTTGATCATCATTACTTAATGGCTCAACAATATATGTGATAAATTCACCTTTGTCCTTGTTTGTTTGATCATTCAGATTTGAAAAATCTTTTGTACTGTTCGATTGGACACGGTCAGACATCATCTTCTCTACGTCTTCTACATGTCTCTCTCCTTTATCTTCGTGAATAACTTCAAAAGTTTCAATTCTTGCCTCTTCTATCTTTT
>JAIUZE010010573.1:0-17359 GCA_022085475.1 Heliosperma pusillum
TGGCAGAGTCTTAAGACTTTGGTGAGTCTCGCCAATAATCATATTTTAAGTAAGTCTGAGGTATAATGTATAAAGTTTGAGCTGTGTTTGAGAGATAATGTAGAAAGTTTGAGATGAGTATGAAGTAAATCTGAACAATGAAATAATAATAAAAATTAGTAAGAAGCTAATATGAGAGTCATAAAGTTTTTGGTAAGTCTGACAATAATCACAATAATTATACCTAACTACTACAACATGTGAACAAGGAAAGTGATAAAGTTGCCCCTAGTTACATATACTTCTTACATGCCTTCACCAGTTCAACGTCAGATCACTGTATGCTGGCCCGTTGAACAACATGTTCAACTTGTTCTTAGAACACGGGCCCATGAAGAGAGAGGCCCAAGTTTGTTGTTTTCAGTCGGTTTGAGTTTCTTTTTACTAGAGTTGATCAACTTTGCGCCAGCCCGTTAGGCCCTGTCAGGCCAGCTATTCAAGAAAAATCAAAAAAATTATTTGACAAACAGGCCAAGTCCGGCCCGCTATTTTAAGTAGGCGGGTCTGGATATTAAAGTCTGCCAAATCCGCTAAACATATACTCCCTCTTATTCTAAATAATTTTTTTTCTTTCATTTTTCATCGATTCACAATATCTTCTGTATTTTCTTATTTAGTAAATTTTTATACTTATTTTAATAAACTCACCCCACAACAATACAGCACAATACTCATACTTTACATTATTTTAATCACTTTTTCCCATAAAAATACTTATTTTAATCACCTCACCCACAATACCTTCCATCTCCCAAATCACCTCACCCCATCCACAATATTAACCTTATTTAATTAACAATCCTTAATTTTTGTGTCACCCATGAATAAAGAATGTTATGTTATATAGGAGGGAGTATTACATTAAAAAAAAAATGTTATAGGGAGATGAGAAGGGAGGGTAGAAGGCTGGCATTATAGGGAGGCGGTTGAGATAGGGTTTAAAATAAGATAGGGCTATGGAGTATGGAGTACTAATGGAGTGTAAATGAGTTTGGATTTATTTTGTTATTTAGACTTTGAAGCTTGGGCTCCTAATTTGCTCATTTAGCTTATATTAATATAGAATGAACAAGATCATCAACCATATGAAACGTGAAGACAAAAGTCCAATAGTGTCTCACAAATAATAGTGTCATCTGTAAACGGGTTAACTAACATCTCACATAGGTTAATACGATAAATACTTTATCTGTCTTAACCTTAAAACGAATATACGCGTCTTAAATTCCATTAACAGTAGTGTAGTTATTTATTTATTTTAAGTACCATGTTCCATTGTCCGAACTTTTTTCAGTCGACTACTTACCTTAATCATACATAAGTTCTCCAAAATAACAATTACCTTAATCATACACAAGTTCTCCAAAATAACAATTTTAATAATTTTGTATAGTTTTCATACAAATAATTTTTGTTTATTCTTATATAAGCCGGGTTTTCTTTAAGTCGTCCGAGTATCAAGTTAAGCTAGAAATTTGAAACTTAGCCAACAAGAGAACATACCGTACCATAACAACTACTCAACTAATTGGCCCTAATATCTCACTTATACTACTTAATTACAACTAACATATCCGTCGTTAAGCTCGAAAATGGCAAAAGATAATTTAAGAGGATTGCATGGTAGTACAAAATTTGAAAGTTTTTCAAACATGTCGATAGGATCCGAGACTCATGTTACAACGTTTTAGTTGTAGAATTTCAAGTAAATAACATTAGCTTTAGAATATGGATAAATACGATAAATATTTGCAATAACGATTAGTGTGTATCTAATACACATTATTAATTGGAATATTCTTATTTGCAATAATAATAAGTGTGTATCTAATACACTCTTAATATAGTTTCTAACAAAATTTCCCAATATTTGTAATGTCGTTAGTATTAAGAATGTAAGGGGACGGACTATCTCTCATTTATGGTTAGTCATTGGAAAGTCGCATTCATTATTACCGTCATTTATAGCGGTAATACGAAGAGCCTTGATTATGGTTATATAAACCATTGTAATCTCATTGTAATCCTTATCATAATAAGATCATTCACTCACAATATCTTAACATGGTATCGGAGCCTCTTTCTTGAGGTCTCTACAAAAAATCGCTTCCGCATTCTTACAGGTGGGTGGCCGAAAATCTACACCACCGGTAGGACATTCAATCAAAAACGTAAACTCAAAAAAAAAAGGAGAAATTTATCATCTCTCCCAAATTTGCTTGCGCCATATGGTGCATAATCCAAATGAATTATTTATGGAAGTTGCATATTATTAGTATCTGGCACAAACCCTTTTCAGAGTAAGGGCATACACAGTTATGTGGAGCACTAATTAATGATTTTCAGTGGAGAGACATGCCTAATGTGTTTATCTTTCTTCCAAGTGTGTGTTTTTTTACGAGGGATGCGAGCCTCTCTTTTAAGTGAAAAAAATAGTCTGATTCTTCTTACTGGAAAAAAAAAATCAATTTTGATCAAGGTGGTACCAAATTAATATTCGACAAGTCCGAAAAACTTAACGTTCTTGTTCGAATGGATTTTTCTAGCGAGTCTTATACTCGTTTTTTTACCAACCTTGCGAAGACGAAAAATAAATTAATGAAGATGAAGATTTCTATTTTCTATTTTATGCAAACTCATGGAAATTTTAGCAAATTACCATGAGTTTGAGGGGGATGTTAGAGGATTAGGGTTTAGGCCGACGGCTATCGTCTAGGGTGTAGAGTATTATGGTTTATTATATATATATCCATGTATTCTAATGACAATCACAACTCAATAATATAACTATCTTTTATGAATCTCTCCTCCTAAATCTTATCATATTGGGAATAGTAGTAAACTAGGAAATCATGATACAATGAATTATCATAATTAAGTGTGTTAATGGTGACCTTTGAGTTGCTCACTTAATTTGTATAAATACCTAGTTGTATGAATGAAATAATACAACAACAATTCTCCCTTCAATTATCTTAACATGGTATCAGAGCCTCTTTCTTAAGGACTCTAGAAACGTTTCCGCATTCTTACCGGTGGGTGACCGGAAAACTACGACGCCCATCGGTAAGACACCCAACACAAAATTTTCTACTTTCAAAAAGAAAAAAAAAGAAATAAAAAAGGAAAAAGAAAAACAAAGAACAAACTTTGTCATTCCCACCAAATGGTCTACGGTAGTAAGAAGATTTTCTAGTAAGGATTGCAAGGCTAATTGTTTAGCATTCCTCATAAAAAATTGTTTACGACAATATGGGTATGATGAAAATTACTCCATACCAGTTGGCCTTCAAGGTGTGTCTTTGACAGGGTTTTCCAAATTGTTTATTACCCTCATCCGTAAGAGGCTTGATTATGGTTATATAAACCATTGTAATCTCATTGTAATCCTCATCATAATAAGATCGTTCACTCACAATATCTTAACAGTTAGCTTCTCTACGTATGTTGTATACTTTATTGATTTATGTACGTAATTGGTATGCGAAGATAATAACTTTACGTATTTGGATCTAAATATTATCTATATTGTCCAATTCCTCCAATAATAATTGTTTAATAAATATACCCGTGTAATTCTGCATGTGTTTAAAACTAGTAATAATAAGAAACCTAAGTTGTATCGGGTTAAACTCGATATTTGATAATTTATTCAATTAGAGATAGAATAGGGTTATGCTTGAATTACTCTGATCAACTTCATCAAATTATTATGACGGTCATTTGATCCCCAATTTCAACTATTGTTAAGACTGGCATATTTTGCTTAGTTAATCTTATTATAAGCTTAATGGATCATGTATTGATCGGTTGTGTCGCAATCCCGATACAAAAATAATTACCCACACTTAGGCTAACAACATAAGGAATGTAATTAGGGAAGTAGGGATCGATCCTCAGGGAGTACGTGTTAACTATGAATTGCTATGGAGTGATTTTCATTTAAGTTCGATTCATTTGGGGTGATTGTCTAAACTACTAGCATGAAATGAAATGACAAGTATGTAATGACGTTATTTAAATGACAAGTATGGAATTGCAATAAAAATAAATCTAATCTAATTGACGGAAAGAAAGGTAACGATAATTAAATTTAACTAAGAACGATAATTAAAATGACAATATTGAAAAGCTATCTAACTAAACTAATACACTAGCAAATGACAATAAAGTAAACTATCTAAGGACGGTAACAAAATGACGGTAAAATAAACTAACTAAAACGATAAAATAAACTATCTAAAACAGTAAAATAAACTATCTAATCAAATTGATATAGAGAAAGAGAAATTCATGTCAAATGATTTAAAAGCTTTAATGATACCAACATTAGAATTACTACGATTGTCTAAGCCTTGTAGCGGTATATTCCTCTCGGATTCGTACCGACTTTTTAATGGGTCCTAACGTCCTCTCAGCCTGGTTAGGTCACTAAACCCTTATTGGTAGTCCTAATTCTCATCCCAACTCTCGTTTCTAAGACGGAAATTGACTAGTACAAACAATTGTTTATGGCCACTAAACAAAGTTATAGAATTTGACACAACCAAAGGAAGAAACAAACTAGGTGGTTCTATTGGTATCGACTCTTCTTTTAATTCATTCTAACTAGCAAATCATTTCAATATTACAATTCTATTTATTGTATTTACACAATGATAATCTTACAATGTTATATCTAATTTATGTGATTAAGTAAATTAAGAGGAAAATGATAAACAAAATTAAACTACGAATTAAAAGTGCTAAAATGATTAAGGTGATTATATTAGTAATGATTCTAATGATGAATTTTATGATTATATGATTAGGCAAAATGAAAGATGACATACTAAACGATAATTTGGTTTTAACTAGATTACTTTTACATGGACTTCCTCCCAACAACAATATAAAAACAAGACTAATGAGATTATAGTTCATGATGTCGGAAATTGCATAAGTAAATCAAGGATAGAAAATTACCGAGTTTGGAATGCAAATTATGTAAGAAAGAAAATAAAGAACAAATATCCAACCCAATGTAATGACAAATGCTTATAGGAACACTAGAAAAGTACTTGGAGATTACTATAAAAACAGTCTAAGATTGCATAAACTAGAAACTATGAACTAAAACTCGTATGAAAGAAATATATAATGTGTATGCTAATTGTGTTGTGTTTTTGATTCATGTTTATTTGTGTGCTAATCCTTGGCTTTTATAGGGCTGCATAGTTGCACATCCGCGTCCAAATTCATACCCTAGACAAAGCCATAAAGCACTCCATTAAAGCTTGGTAGAAGAAGAGCCAAGAGACGCTCATCAGCAAACATACCCGATCGGGTATGTGGTAATCCGATCGGGTATGTAACCCTGATGGATTTTTCCGTCTCTTCCAATTTCGTCTTTGGGCACGGAATCCTATGCCTTGGTCTTGGTCAATGTAACACGTAATTGGGCTTGGGCTAGTCCTCCTTTGACTTGGTGACTTGGGTTGATGTTTTCCTTTGAGAAACAAAGTCAAAGTCCAAGATAAGTCCACTCGAGGAAGGATGTAGCGGAATCGTAGTCAAATTGTGAAATTTCTATCATCGGTTCCTTGAAAACTCGTATTCTAGTGCCTTTGCTCCATAAAGTAAGAAAATATAGCAAAACCGCTTCATTTCCTATCAAACGAGACAAAGCACACAAAACAACTAGAATAGCAATATTAGCTCGTTAATCACTTAACAAAGTGCATAAATCGTATAGAAATCGAGCTAAAACGGGGGATAAATTAGTACAAAATATCACTTATCATGTATAATTCATGTGTTCTTGTTTGGTCATGTATCGACTATGTCATAATTAACTTATTTTGGGTTGATTAAGTGATGAGTCCATTTTATATATAGTTTAACTCCCTAGTTTAGCTCGGTTTAGCTCGGTTTATTTTGATTATTAGACTTTGTTTAGTATATTTGTGAGTTAATTACGTGTTCTAGGTGTATTGCTTGTGTTTGTTACATTTTGTAGGAATCTAAGCATTTAGAGGCTTTTTCCTAACATAATAGCAAGCACCAAAGTCCAACAAGCTAATAGAAGCAAGATGGACCATGGAAGGTTAGAATGGAGAATGACAAGCCAAACATGAAGATTTGTGAAATGGATTGAAAAGCAAATGAGAAACCAAAAATGAAGCCCAATGCAAGGAGTCCACAACTCAACATAGGATGCTCCTTTGAATGCTCAAGGAATCCCAAAACTATGCAATTAACCGGAGAATTAAGGTGCTTAAAGGCATAGCTTAGGATTCCTAAAGCATTAAATGGAGCAACTAAGCAAATATAGCCGGGTTACTGAAACCCCGATCGGGGTTTTCATTCCCCGATCGGGGTTTGGTCTCTGTCAATATATGCGTTTCAAGTCCCTCTCCCTATATAAAGGAGAGGGACCTCGACACTTAGTGGGATCCTTTTTCATATCTTTTTTATCATCTTGTACATCATTCTACACTCTAAAAACACTCTTTTACATAATATCATTAGTCATTAGATTAGGTTTAGAATAGTTTAGTTTTCATTAGTTGTTACAAATAATTCCTTTAAGTATTTCAATTTATATTACAAGTTCATTTGCAAGTTATTTGGTTCCATTGTGTTCTTCAATTCCAAGTTTTATTTCCTTTGTTAAGGTAATCTTGTTTCTTGTATTGCTTTGTTATTTCCTTTGTCATTTCCATTATTACTTAGTTATCATGTTTACTTTATCATTTGTTATTATATTAGTTATCATTATGCAAGAGTAGTTACTTTGTCTAGGGAATTAGGGAAGCCATGCATAAATAATATTTGCAATTGTTGAAATGAGATGTTATGATATCAAATAGTTGTTTCTATCACATGCTTGCATTGTATTGTTAGTCTTTGATTATTGATCACAATCCTTGATTAATTTCGTAAATTCTTTCTATAAGTCGAGAGGCACGCACGGAATTGAATTAGACTAAGCATGTGTTAGTAGATCGACCTAGCCAAAGCGAGAGTTCGTTAGGACCCGATCTATGGTTGACACTAATATCGAGATGTGGGTGTTTTTAGCCTAAACAATTATCGTTATTATCAATTTACTAGTTTGACTTGAGCATTTACATAATTTGCATGTGTGCCCCGAACTCCCTAGACTTTTCCTTTATTATTATTGTTGTTTCATAAACCCAACCAAACCAATTGATAATCGACTTTGATAGAATTCACCCCATAACAACTTGTATAGCGACTCCCGTCTCCTTGTGTTCGACCCCTATTACTACATTCATTTGTGTCTAGGGTATTTATCTTTGATTAGGTATGCGATAGCCTATCATTAAGTCAGATTGATAAAAGTAAATCAAATTATATAAGTTCCCCATTCAAGTTAGTTTCCTAAATAGTTGTATTAATGTCAAACTTTGTGGGGGAAATATCATTATATTAATTACACTTTTAATTTGTTAGGTTATTCGTAAAAAAGGATACATTTACACATTATGTATGAGATTTCCCATAGACAACCAATTAACGTGTGTCACATGTGAAATTTGATTTAACTTCTCTAATTAGTTTATGGGTAAGTTAGTAATTTTACATGCGTAGTTAATTTTCCACCTTTTATAATTTCTTTTTATTATTATAGTTCTTTTTAGCATGTGACAATAATTAGTTTCATTTAAAAAGAAAAAAATTGGTAATCGTTGTGTGTTTATTTTTTCGTTTTTTATTTTATAGAGTATTTCTCTCATCCCTTTTTTTTACGTTTCATAAATGTCTTATGAAATATTTATTGAAAATTTTCTTTTATCATATAATCATAAGCATATTATATGGAATCTCTTTATTATAGAAAGTTGCATAATTATAAGTAATATTTGCATAATTATAGGGAATGTTTGTTGCCTTTTCTTTTAGGAAAATATTTGTTTTCTAAAAAAAAATATTTTCCAAATATTTCACAAGATCTTTACTAATATCAAGCTAACAAATTTTCGTAAAAAATAAAATTTTAAAGATTAAAAATAGTGACATATTTTTATTTCCTAACGATTAATATTTTTAAAAAGAAACTAATATAATATTAACAAATAATTATAAATTACTGATTACAAACAAAATAATAATGATATTTTAATATCTCGTTTTTTTTTTACTCGGTAAAAATGTTTAAAAAAAAAGAGAAAAAAATATTAAAAAGAAATGGATGAATATAAACAAAATGTTAATCACTAACAAGAAAAAAAAGGAAAAAAATAAAGAAATGTTAGAAAAACTTCATTATGGAATTAGGATGATAATTTAGTTAAGCATACAAGAAGGACTTGAACTTTCATTTTTTTGCGATAAGGACCGGAACTTTAACTGTTTAGCGATAAGGACCCAAGCTCCCTTTTCCGTCATTGTTCCGTTAAGTGTAGCAATTATGATTATGATTTTGTGAGAAACAAGTCCCTTACTTTGCTTAGGATTCTTAGCTACTCTTTAACCTTAAAAACACATGAAACCACAATCTTTGATAACAAATCTTGAGATATGTCAATGCTAAAGTCTCGTACTATTTTTTGTAGGTACACCCATTCTCATTGAAGACGGGTATTATTCATCACAAGCTGAAAATGAATAGTGACTCTCTCACAATGTGTAAGTGAGGGCAAGTTTATTTGCCCTCCACTTCGTTATCCCACTTACATATTGTGAGAGACATTGTTCGTATTCAGCTTGTGACGGATAGTGTCCGTCTTCAGGGAGACGACTACAATATATCAGAATGACTTAAATTAAGTACATATAGAGTTGTCAAAATTTGACCAACCCAAAAACCCGATCTGATTCGACTCGGTTTCTTTTAGGATCAACGACCCGTAAATCTTGACAAGCGATCCGAAATGACCCTAATTCCGAATTACCTGATGATTTTTGGTCGATTTAGAATATGGGTCAGGTCGAATTATTAGGCATAATATGTATTTAGACCTGTCAAATGAGTGGGTTTCGGGTTGGTCCAATATGGTTAGATCAAATACGGGTCGAGTGGGATTAGAATACGTCTTTTATTTATCATTTTTCAGCTGAAAAAACACTTTTTTAAAATAACTAATAAATTTATATTCAAAAAATAGTTATTTTCATTAATTATCATACTTATATTAATACATTTTCAAAAATAAAGTTATTTTAATTTTTTTATTATTATTTACTTATGTAAATGTTCTATAAAAATTATTTTTCAAATTAACCTTTTAGAATTAAAATACTAAAAATAATTATTTTTCTATTTATTATTTCAAATATAGTATAAAAATATTAATACTTTAATACGGAGTAGTATTCTTGTTTATCTTGACCCATCCGGTCGAACGGGTCGGGTGGGGATTTGACTATAAAATAACGGGTTATTTTGGGTAGGGGTGTTCACCGGTCCAAAACCGGACCGGACCGGGCCGGACCGGTTGGACCCGCGGACCGGATACCCACTTTTTCCAAGACCGAAGACCGGACCGGCTAAGAGGGGACCCGGACCGGATCAGAACCCTTAAGGTCCGGTTTTTTATGGGTTTGGACCGGACCGGTTATACGTTAAAAAGGAAATTTTTTTTTTTAAGTGTGGACCGGACTGGAGACCGGTCACCATATTTTTTAGGACCCGAAGACCGGACCGGTATGTATTTGGTCTGGATCGGACCGGACCGGTCGGTCTAGGTCGGTCCGGTTTGCCGGTCCGGACCACTTTTTGTTCACCCCTAATTTTGGGTGCCTGTTATTTTGAGTCGCGAGTCAAGATTTACGGTCTCTGACCCTAAACAACTGAGTTGGGTCGGGTTTTTGGGTCGGTCACATTTTGACAGCTCCTATATGTATTTAATTAAGTCGTCTTTTTTTTTTTACACACATAGATAACTAACTAGTATGAGACTTTAGCATTGACGTATTTCCTGTTTTGATGTCAATGATAATAGTTTCATGTTGTTAAGGTTTAAAGAGTAGTTAAGAACCTAAGCAAAGTAAGGGACTTGTTTCCCACAAAAATCATAATCATAATATGCTATTAACGGAACAATGACGGAAAAGGGAGTTCGGGTCCTTATCGCTAAATAGTCAAAGTTCGGGTCCTTATAGCTAAATAAAAGGAAAGTTCAAGTCCTTGTATGCTTAACTCGATGATAATTATAAAAAACAGTTAACAATTATTATGTAACTATGAATTAATAATAAAATAAACAGTAATATATAAAAGAATACCCAATAAAAAAAATTCCCTTAAATGTAGTTAACTAGATTAAGGTAACAATAAAACTACACATGTAAAATTACTAACATAACCTTATTCTAACTACTTCAAGTAAGATTACAATTGCCACACATCGTATTTTAATTGGTTGTATATGTAAATTGTCATACACAATGTGTAAGTGTATCATCTTCCGTTATTCGTGGCATCACAAAATTTCATGTGCGACCAGAGAAAATACCATTTTTTGATAAATAGTGGCCACTTTTGGTTAAATAGTGACCACTTGTCCACTTTTAATGGCTAAAAAATCACTGGTTTTTTTTTTCAAAGTGGTCACTATTTACCCAAAAATGATCATATTTTGCAAAAATATACGGTAGTCGCATAATACCGTTAGATTTTAGAGAGAGATGCTATTGAGATTGCAATTGCTTGTTTATTTCATTTCTCTAAGATGAGGTATTTATACAAGTTTAAAGAGGAACTCAAAGGTCGCCATTAACATACTTAATTATTATAACGTTATATAACATCTTGTTAATGAGTTTGGATCCTGTCCATTAATTTCCACAATATACTTCCTCGATTCCAATTATTTCTTTATATTTGTGAAATATATGTGAGGGTTATTTTAATCAAATGTAAAGAATTGATTGGTATGGATGAAGTAATATATAATACTATACTTCTCTTTTTAATGCATTTTTCCTTTACTTTTTGACATAACATTTATGCCGTTAGATCGCCATTAGATAAAATCTGTATCGTTGAAAAATAATGAACCATCCATTGCTTTTTAGATAAGGGAGAGAATCTTAATTGCTTGTTAATGACATTAAAAGCCCTTATAAATCTCCAAAGTTATCCAATCCAGACCATTTAAGGTTACCTTTGGCTACAATTGGTTTACCAATTACCACTAGTGAGAGTTATGAAAAGATCCAACAAATGGATTTCTCTGTAAGTTTACTAAATTAAAGCGTGGAATTCTATGCTTGAACATTTTTAAAAATAATAAGTCTCTCCTCCCAGGGCCAAGTTTTTTCACTTGTATAGATAAGATAAAGCATAGAAAATTTCAAATGGCTTATCTTAATCTACTTAAGTGAGTAATACTTAACCTGTCGCAAATACTTAATCCGTTGCTTGTGATGGATATGCTGGTCCCAAATGAGAATTTGTGATATAAAAAAAACAATTGATCTAGCTTCAGATGAACTATTTTAGTCTGAAGCAATAAGACGAAGAAAATAAGAAAAAGTAGAAAAAAGTGGTGTCACAAAAGTAAGAGTGTAGGACGCAACAGTCAACACTTGAAGATTGGGACTTTGTGCTCTGCCAATTGACCTGTTTTTCTTTTGGATAACCGACTTTACCGCCTTTCTGTAATTTCACGACTGTTCTCACTTCTCACCAACAACTTTATCCAATCACTGATATCCACGCTTTATATGATACGGATTACATATTCTCCGTACTAATACTACTATAAGTCTTGCCTGTGACGGGGCGACCCGTCGCAAGTTTGCGACGGGTCAAATCCCCCTCACAGAGCAAGTGGCAAGTTAAGTGGGTGCTCTATTTGTCCCCCACTTGCCTTACCACTTGCTCTTTGTGAGGGGGATTTGACCCGTCACAAGCTTACGACGGGTCGTTCCCGTCACAAATGAGAATTTATGCTAATACTAATATTTAAGGAAAGTTTATTTTAAAATGAATATACCCATTTTAACTTAAAACGAGTTAAATATTGGGCCATTTTCATGAATCAATTTTTTTTTGCTAATATCTAAGTATTGTGTTTTGTCAATATATGCAAATGATATATTATTTGACTCATCTTAAGGTTAAGACGGATACTTTACTCTTAAATGATAATTTGTGAATATCAAATTTTCCGTTGTGAGGCGTTGTATTTGCGATTAGTATAACCACTTTTTGATAAATAGTGATCATTTTTGGTTAAATATTGACCACATTTTACTATTTTAGGGCCAAAAGATACACTTTTTTTTAAAGTGATCATTATTTACCCTAAAGAAGTCACTATTGACCAAAAAATGATCACATTTTGTAAAAAAAATATACGAAAAGACCGTCAAATAGGATACTTAGGCCCTGTTCTTTTGGGCTGAATAGGAGCTGAACTGAACTGAACTGAACTTATAGGAGCTGAACTGAACTTATAGGAGCTAAACTGAACTGAACTGAACTTATAGGAGCTGAACTGAACTTATAGGAGCTGAACTGAACTGAACTTATAGGAGCTGAACTGAACTGAACTTATAAGAGCTGAACTAAACTTATAGGAGCTGAACTGAACTGAACTAAACTTATAGGATCTGAACTGAACTGAACTTAATTTTACTTAATTGAATAGAATTTATAGAATCTAAAATTTACTAAACTGAACTTTATTACATAAGGTAAGATAATAACATAATTCCAATTTATATACATTGGTTTGTTCAAATAGATTACTACGTTGACATCATCTTTATCTGTATCTTTATCTTTTGGAAAGGACTGTCATAAAAAAAGTATACTCTAAAACGTAAGGTAAGATAATAGCATAATTCCTATTTATGTACATTGGTTTGTTCAAATAGATTACTACGTTTACATTACGATAAAAAAATAAATCACATATTACATCGTTTTCTAATCATCTATTTCCATATCATCATCTTCCTCATCACTTTCTTCTTTATTTTCACTATCACTCGTAACAACGAATCTATTGCCTCGCCAAATATTTTTTACTATCTTGTTTCGTACCTTGAACATGGTTTTTTTCCGCTTATCATCAAACATGCCCAAATCTACTATTCCTTAAATATTCACGTCATGTATAAAACAATAATAGACATTTGATACTTTTGTGACATTCGGGGCGTATTTTTGAACACCCACCTTTTTTTCAATTGACCAAATGTCATTCCACTAATTAATGTCAAATGTTTTTATATAGGTTTTCATAAATAATATATTCCGTATAAATTTTCTGAACTTAATTTGTAAGAATTGAATTTTTCTGAACTGAACTTATAAGAGCTGAACTGAACTTATAGGAGCTGAACTGAACTGAACTTATAGGAGCTGAACTGAACTTATAGGAGCTGAACTGAACTGAACTGAACTTATAGGAGCTGAACTGAACTTATAGGAGCTGAACTGAACTTAAAGGGGCTGAGTTTAAGTCCAAAAGAACAGGGCCTTAGTTACTTACCGATTAAAAATAGATTTTTAATTAAGTCGTGGAACAATAATTGTGCAATGTTTCCCGAGAAATGAATTTATATTAGGGAAAAAGAGATATTTGTATTACTACCTCCGTCCCGGTTAATTGTTGTCATATTCTTTTTTTAGTACCTTAGTCAATTCGTGTCCTTTCTATATTAGGTACATTTATTTGAGTCATTGGAACTCCAATGGGAATAATTATGCATTTGTTATCCACTAAGTATAATTACAAATATTCCCCTACTCTTTCTTTGGTCTTTGTGCCAAAATAAAAGAACAATAATTGACACGGACGGAGAAAGTAGTTTTTAATATTTTATAGCAATTAAGTTAGATTAGTCTTATACTGTATAATCAAGTAAAACAGAAATATATAGACAAATATCGCTCCATTTGATTTCATGTGATTTCCCAGACGATACTTTAACCTTACTTATTCATATGTATATATACTTTATTAATTATTTTTATTGTAAATATATAATTTTGAAAGACTTTTTTTATGATAAATATAAATTATTTTGTTTCTTATTCTAAATTTTCATATTTTAACATATTCATAGTTAAAGTCTAGTGCAAAGGTCTTTGTGAAACAGAGAATGTATTTTTAGGAAATACTCATATTAAATGCGCCAACATGACTTGGAAAACAAGTTCAAACTTTGATAAGTGTTACATGTGAGATTTTATATAGTAAATAAAAGAAGGGACTTATCTGCTATATATAAACTAAAACGTTGGTTTCATCCTCAATTGACTAGTTTCGGTATTCCGCCTCGCCCCACTACCTTTATTTACCTTTTAAATTTTATTTTACATCGAATAGAATTGCATTAAACTTCTTTAAATCATACATTTACTATTTATAATATATTTTTCTATAATATATCTCGTGATCACACATTCTGTACTCCCTCTCTTAATATTATTACTTTTATGACATCCTCTATTAATTCTATTACGTTAATATCTCGTGGTCACTATTATTTTGTTGATAATTGTGCTAATTTTTACAATTCAATTCACTATTCCCATTAATTTTAAACTAGCTTATATATTTAAATAAAAAAATATTTTTTTTCCTAAATTGATTATTTAGCTAATTCTCATACTTTCTCATGTTGTTACATTTTTTACTTTCACCACCTTCGTTGTTATTCATGTTATTTTTACTACTCCACCCATCATTATTATTATTTTTACTACTACCTCATAAAACATTGTTAATTTCACTATTCCCATTGTTGCTACTACTATTTTCACTACTTACATGGCTGTTATTGTCACTTTTACAAGTGACATGAGTGATTACTATCATATATTTACTACATCTAATGTTCCTACAATTATTTTCACTCATAACAAAGTTACTTTCCCTGCATACACAATTTTATTAGGCTTATATAATTAGATAATATATTAAATATTTGCGTCAAACAATTTTGTTACTTAATTTTATCGAATTTATTTTTTATATCAGTTGGCTATCAAATTGTATTAGACTTATATATTTAAATAAATATTAAGTATTAAATTAGAATGTCATTTAAAATTGTTCATTAATTATTATATTTTAATTAAAGTTCAAATTTAAAAACTTATGCAATATTGGATCTTTTGGATATTTTGATTTATTTGCTTTTTTATAGTTTCCAAAATTCAATATACCCATCTTATTTGTATATGCTAAATAATTTACATCTTTATACCTCTAAACTATATAATATATGAAATTTTATATGTTTATGCCATTCCATTAATTCTAGATTTCCGTTTTATATATTCCGTCTATCCCAATCATTTGTTATCTATTGTTTTCTACTAAAAGACGAAGGAAGTAAGAAAACATGGTGAAAGTTAATCATAAAATAAGTACCTCTATAACATGTCCACTTGTCTATATATCAATCATCCAATTTCCCCCAATTTAAAATTACTGAATATGGAAGTAGATAATAATTGATTGATACACCCGAAATTGGAAATAGATAACAATTGACCGGGATGGAAAGAGTATATAGTATTTAATCCAATCCATTCCAATTCAATCCAATCCAATCCAATGTCGTTTCCTTTTTTTGAATAATCAAATCCAATATTCGTTTTCCTTATTTGGTAAATTAGTTGACGTAAGTATCCTCTTTTATTTATGCAGTAGGTCTTGTTTAAGACGGGTCGGATCTTACAACATGTATTTTGTGAGAGGAAATGGGTAGAGGGGACAAGGTGGACTCCCCCCATGTGCTCTCCACTCACCCTTGATGGGTATTTTGTGAGAGAATATGGTATCCGTCTTAAGCTTAAGACGGATACCTCCGTCTGAAATAAGAATTTGTGTTATTTATGGTACTTACAATAATGTCATTGCACTTATCCCACAAAAAGACTCTCCAGTCCATTGATCCCTAATTATTTCCAAGAATACCCCCAAAGGACACAATAAAGTCACTTCAATTCATTAAAATATGTGTCAATATTCAATACCAACGGAAACATTGAATTGGATTGGATATATTATTTTATTTCGTAAATAACCTCACTGTTCTGATAAATTCCGGAAAAAAAGAGAGACTAAACATAGGAAAATATCACTTTATCCATCTTTTCATACTCTAATAGTGAATACATTAATTTTCAAATTATAATTACAGCAGAATTAGAAATCCTTATGATTTCCAAACTATTATATGTAACCCATATAAGAATAGCACAAATTCTTGTTTGTAACAGGTGTCTTCGTTTTAAGTTTAAGGTGTGCTAAGTAGTAGAATAAGACAAATAATACATAACGCAAATGATATGACACACAAATCATTTTAACGTTAAGATGAATATCTAATACATCCGTCTTAGGGGAGACTAACTATAAAAGCACACATCTATACAGAATCACAAATTCTCAATAAAGGCAGACATATCCTTCTTCAATGAAGACAGGTCTGTTTGCCTCTCACATAGAGGAAACCCGACCCGTCTTCATTGAAGACGAATATGCACATATTCAATGAGAATTGGTGATGCATAATACATTGTTTTTTTTTTTTTTTTGCAATTTTTAGGTTAAAGAAAAAATAAGGAGTAAATTTAGTATAACATGTAAGAGTAGGTAAAGAGATGTTAGTATTGGTTTGAATTGTCTGAAAAAAATAAGGGGTAAACTGATCAGTTTTATTACAAAATAAACTTTTTATCATTGATTTAGATTGTCCAAGTCAAAGGCGTTACCAATTGTTTGAATTTGTGGAGGAAGTATTATTACTAAGGCCCTGTTCTTTTGGACTTAATTTCAGTTCTTATAAGTTCAGTTCAGTTCAGTTCAGCTCCAATAAGTTCAGTTAAGTTCAGTTCAGCTCTATTAAGTTCAGTTCAGTTCAGTTCAGTTCAGTTCAGATCAGTTCAGTTCAGTTCAGTTCAGTTCAGTTCAGATCAGTTCAGTTCAGTTCAGTTCAGTTCAGTTCAGTTCAGTTCAGTTCAACTTACTTTATTTCAACATTATTATTATTATTATTCTTACTATTATCATTGTTACTATTATATTAATTGATTTCTTATTATTATATTAATATATTTTTTAAAATTTATTATATTACTATTACTTATTATTATAATTTTTATTTTTATTATTATATTTATATTTAATATATTTATTTATTAGTATATTATTACGATTAATTAATGGAAATGTTAGTATTACTAACATTTATTATTATTATTATTATTTTTATATTATATTTAATATTTTATTAATATATTCACAATATTATTATTATTATTATTATTATTATTATTATTATTATTATTATTATTATTATTATTATTATTTTATTATTATTATTTATTTATTTTTATTAT
>JAIUZE010010574.1:0-11413 GCA_022085475.1 Heliosperma pusillum
CATACAAGTTTTAGTTCATAGTTTCTAGTTTATGCAATCTTAGACTATTTTTATAGTAATGTTCAAGTACTTTTCTAGTGTTCCTATAAGCATTTGTCATTACATTGGGTTGGATATTTGTTCTTTATTTTCTTTCTTACATAATTTGCATTCCAAACTCGGTAATTTTCTATCCTTGATTTACTTATGCAATTTCCGACATCATGAACTATAATCTCATTAGTCTTGTTTTTATATTGTTGTTGGTAGGAAATCCATGTAAAAGTAATCTAGTTAAAACCAAATTATTGTTTAGTATGTCATCTTTCATTTTGCCTAATCATATAATCATAAAATTCATCATTTGAATCATTACTAATATAATCACCTTTATCATTTTAGTACTTTTATTTCGTAGTTTAATATTGTTCATCATTTTCCTCTTAATTTACTTAATCACATAAATTAGATATAACATAGTAAGATTATCATTGTGTAAATACAATAAATAAGATTGTAATATTGAAATGATTTGCTAGTTAAAATGAATTAAAAGAAGAGTCGATACCAATAGAACCACCTAGTTTGTTTCTTCTTTGGTCGTGTCAAATTCTATAACTTTGTTTAGTGGCCATAAACAATTGTTTATATTAGTCAATTTCCGTCTTAGAAACGAGAGTTGGGTTGGGAATTAGGACTACCAATAGGGGTTTAGTGACCTAACCAGGCTGAGAGGACGTTAGGACCAATTAAAAAGTCGGTACGAATCCGAGAGGAATATACCACTACAAGGCTTAGACAATCGTAGTAATTCTAATGTTGGTATCAATAAAGCTTTTAAATCATTTGACATGAATTCTCTTTCTCTATATCAATTTGATTAGATAGTTTATTTTACTGTTTTAGATAGTTTATTTTATTGTTGTTTAGTTAGTTTATTTTACCGTCATTTTATTATTGTTCTTAGATAGTTTACTTTATTGTCAATTACTAGTTTATTAGTTTAGTTAGATAGCTTTTCAATATTGTCATTTTAATTATCGTTCTTAGTTAGATTTAATTATCGTTGCCTTTCTTTCCGTCAATTAGATTAGATTTATTTTTATTGCAATTTACATACTCGTCATATAAATATCGTCATTACATACTTGTCATTTTATTTCATGCTAGTAGTTTAGATAAATACCCCAAATGAATCGAACTTAAATGAAAATCACCCCATATCAATTCATAGTTAACACGTACTCCTTGAGGATCGATCCCTACTTCCCTAATTACATTCCTTATGTTGTTAGCCTAAGTGTGGGTAATTATTTTTGTATCGCGACCGCGACACAACTGATCAAATTTTGGCGCCGTTGCCGGGGAGCAAGGTTTTGTTTATCTATGTATTGTTGATTTTTGTTTAAAATTCTACCATTTTTAGGTGTAACCGTACCTTAAAATCATCACTAACTTTCCTTTTTGTGTTTTTCTTGTAGGTTGACAAAAATGGTGCGCACAAAAGAAGATCCTAAGTTCCGAGTTTTTGAGCTTGCCAATGGGATCCTAAGGGTCCATATCACTCTAATTGCTCTCATAGAAGGAAACCAATTTAGTGGTGAGCCGAATGAAAACCCAGCACACCATGTCCAAACCTTTTGTGAGTTGTGTCAAACTTTTATGAGGGAGGGGATCACCAAAAACCAAATTAAAGAAACTCTCTTTCCTTTATCACTAAAGAGATAAGCTAAATGGTGGTTCACCCGTCGTTTGAAGGTTGCCACAAAACCAATGGAGTAGGAAGAGATCGTAATAGCTTTCCATCGTAGGTTTAAAACTCAAACCACCACGTCAACCCTATCAAGTAATTCACAAAAAGAAAGTGGGGAAGGTTCCCGAAGTAATGGGGGAGAGCGAAAGAAAAGCCGAGTGGAAACCTCATGTGATGTTGACACTACCATTTCCTTTGCCTGTCCCGTTCCATCAAATGAAACCACCCCAAAAAGTACTTTATATCGTTCGAAAGTTTTTAACCCATTCACCTCACCAACAACTCCTTATGAACTTTGTGGAGGAATAGGGCATGTACCTCAAAGATGTGGGAATAAACTCACACCATTAAACCCCTTTCACCCACAATTTCGCCAAACTCAACCTACTAATACACCTCATACTATTCCATACTCATCCTTTCAAAATGAGCAAACAATAGCAAAAGTAGACTCCAAGTTGAGGGAAGTGATCCAAACACAACATAACATGTACTCATACTTCTTTTCTACAATATGCTCACTCAAATCAACCATTTTGTCTCTCCAAAAGAGAGTAGAAGAGTTGACCCCATCGAGTTCAAGCCAAACCACCCAAGAGAGTGAAGAACCATTGATAGTCACAATCGACATGATTGGTGACAAATCTTTTGATAGTCCTCTTGGGAATGGAAAGAGTAAGGAGCCCATCTTTAAGCTACCCCAAAAACTTCGCAATAACCCTACACTAGCCAAACCAACCCGAGCCCCCACACAAGAGGAGACATCCCGTCTCGAATCATTGATCATGACTTTGATAAGAGCTCAAGGGAGGTTAGAAGAAAGAGTTGGAGAAGCAACGTTGGCAAACGACAAAGCTTTTTCAAAATTGGAGGCAAGGATTGGTAAGACATCGCAAGAAGTAGAAACAACCGAAGATTTTCCCAAGGAATCTTCCCTTGAAGAAGGGAAGATTATCATTCCTACAAAGCTTAAAGATCCAGGTTGTTTTAATATTTCTTTCACAATGATTCTTCATAAGGTTAGCAATGCACTATGTGATTTAGGGGCCACTATTAGTGTCATGCCCTTTTCCTTTTATCTGAAAGTCCATAGACCTTAATTAGACTCTTCTAATTAGTTGCTAAATTACTTGTTAATTTAGTATTTAATGATCTATGTACCATGCATGCAAATATAAAGACATTTATATAAAAGAAGAAATTTCCTCACATTGATATGGAAATATATATGGGCACAACAAGAACTCCTTCTTGTTGTTCTTGAGCTAATAATATGGATGAACACAAATAATCTCCAAAGTAGAAGATCTCCTCTAAGTTGCACCAAGACTAACCCAAATAATTTACCCTTCTTATTAACTAAATAATAAGATAGATATTATTCTACTAATATTATGACTATATTAATACACTAGTAATACTTAGTAAATATTAGTATTTGAGAGTTTTAGTGAGAAGATGAGGTTTTTGAGAGAAGTAAGAAAACAAGCACAAAATGAAGTAGTAGAAAAATGAACACAATTGCTCATTTTATAGGCCATGAGGCCGGACCACCTTGTCCAAAAATGGCCTATTATTTTGTTTAATTTGATCACATGCATTAGAGTGGAGTGTTGTAGAACAAGTGATGATTACATTCTACTTGTTATGTCACTTTCAATTAGTAACTAAAGAGTGTAAACAAGAACAAAAATCATCACCTTTGTAACTACAACATAACCGGCCATTTTGGCCTAGTTGGATCCATTTTGATTTTTGATATTTGTCTCACAAATACTTATTGATCATATGGTTAATTATCTTTTATAATTAAGTGTTAATTTGATCATATAACAATTATATGACTCAATTAAATAAATAATATGTACTTAACATTTTAAGTAATATTTTACCATTATATCAATATATAATGGGTCCCACAATGCTTAGTTAATTTATTCTAAAACTCCTTGTAAATATAATTAACTAATTACCTCTATCTCAAAACCTCAACTAATTTAGTAATTTAACGATTAATTACTAAGTTAAATCTTATTTAAAAAATCGCATTAAAAAAGATATAAATTTATTAGTCCAATTATCGCATAATTGAAAAATAGGTTTAATGAACTTTTGAGTTCTTTAACTCATGTCTAACAATTAACTCTCGTACATATCAAATATATGTAATGTACTAAGTAACTGTATCGTATACAAATAATTAGTTACTATTTGGATTTCATCCTTTAGGTGTGACCGAAAGGGATCAGTTGATCACTGCCGTCAAACGACAATAACGTCAAACTCTAGTCAGCCAACCGTTATTGATTTACGTTAATCAACTGTAATGTACTAAGTAACTCTTGTCTCTTTATCACATCTCCCACTCAACGCAAGGTGTCTTTCAGGTCGCACTTGCGATTGACAATATCTAGAGTGGTTTTCTCGATAGGGAAATTAACTGTCTGACCGGAAAATCTACCATAGATCTCTTAGCGAGCGTGGCCACGCATTTACAGTAACTACTCCTCGAGTGGCCTAAAGATGTTTTTACCCAACGTGGGTGGACAATTCCTGTTGATCCATCTACTCTGTATGATGCAGATCACCATGATCCAGAAGAAGTCCATCGGCCTCCTTTTACGGCACGACCTAGAACATCAGCCAAAACCAATCGAAAACTGCACCGACTCAGATAGACGGTCGCCAGTCAAAAGAATCGACTTATAGGAATAAGATAGAAGACCCTGCCACGAGCAGGCATCAAATAATTGATTTAAGGGTTTCTACAATGTCACTGTCCGACGATATGTCATACAGTCTGTCTATGTAAACGACCAGTCATCTCCATGACCCCATGGTGTTGAACCAACCATCGATCGACTTACAATCTAGTCATTTTGAGACGTCACCTCATTGAGTGACTAGGGACAAAATACTAAGTTCATCCTATTCACTTGAATAGGGTCCAACAATCTATTCGGATAAACAAAGTATTAAATTTAGTCAAACTAAATAAAAGAGTTTAAAATAAAACTCGAACAACGAATGCCATTATCATATATGAAATAATTAATACAACATTCAATTATTACATATTACATAATCTAAAGGAATTCTGGCACACGTCTACACCCCATTGTGACGACATGACCATCATGCTTAGCCTTTGATAAAGGCTTGGTTAAAGGATCAGCAATGTTGTCATCTGTCCCAACCTTACAAATGTCAATTTTCCTTTTCTGTCCACGTAATCTCTAATTACATGATTTTTTATTTTGAAAGTCCATAGACTCTTAATTAGACTCTCTAATTAAGATTTCTATATTACTTGTTATTTAGTTTTAATGATCTATGTAACATGCATGCAATATAAATACATGTTTATATCCAAGAAGAAATTTCCTCACATTGATATGGAAAATATAAGGGCACAACAAAACTCCGTCTTGTTTGTTCTTGAGCTACAAATATGGATGAACACAAGTAATCTCCAAACTAGAAGACCTCCTTCAAGTTGCACCAAGATTAACCCAAATAATCTACCCTTATTATTAACTAGATAATAATATAGATATAATACTACTAATATTATGACTATATTACTACACTAGTAATACTTAGTAAATATTAGTATATGAGAGCTTTTAGTGAGAGGAAGAATTTTAGAGAGAAGTAAACAAATTGCACAAAATGAAGTAAGTGGAAAAATGAACACACTTGCTCATTTTAAAGGCCATTTGGCCGGTTCATGTAGTCCACAATTGGACTCTTATTTTGTTCAATTTGATCACATGCATTAGAGTGGAGTGTTGTAGAAAAGATGATGATTGTATTCTACTTGTTATGTCACTTTCAAATGGTAACTAAAGAGTTACAACAAGAACAAAAAATCATCACCTTTGTAACTACATCATAACCGGCCATTTTGGCCTAGTTGGATCCATTTTGATTTTTGATATTTGTCTCACAAATACTTATTGATCATATGGTTAATTATCTTGTATAATTAAGTATTAATTTGATCATATAACAATTATATGACTCAATTAAATAAATAATATGTACTTAACATTTTAATTAATATTTTACCATTATATCAATATATAATGGGTCCCACAATGCTTAGTTAATTTATTTTACAACTCCTTGTAAATATAATTAACTAATTACCTCTATCTCAAAACTCAACTAATTTAGTAATTTAACGATTAATTACTAAGTTAAATCTTATTTAATCGTATTAAAATAAGATATAAATTTATTAGTCAATTATCGCATAATTGAAAAAATAAGCTTAATCGAATTTGAGTTCTTAACTCAATTTCTAACAATTAACTCTCGTACATATCGAATATATGTAATGTACTAATTAACTGTATCGTATACAAATAATTAGTTACTATTTGGATTTCATCCTTTAGGTGTGACCGAAAGGGATCAGTTGATCACCGCCGTCAAACGACAATAACGTCAAACTCTAGTCAGCCAACCGTTATTGATTTACGTTAATCACCTGACTAATCATATATATAGTCAATAAATATCCCAATTATATTCCTTAATAAATTTATTATGGCGCACTATTGTGGAGGACCCTACTCCAAACATTTTTCCTAAGTACATGTCTAGACTTGTTACTAGACTTTGGCTCTTTTGCCTGAAAAATAGCCCCACTGTTATCACAATAAATTGTGATAGGATCTTTGGCAGTAGGGACTACTGTTAGTCATTCCAAAAATTGCCGAATCCACACAGCTTCCTTTGCAGCTTCAGACGTCGGGACGAGTGCACATCATAGCATACATGATTGATCCTACAGCTAATGCGTAAGGGATCAATTTCATGCGCTCAATCTCCTCGGGTTTCGTAGGGCACTCTGACTTGCTCAAAGTGATTCCACTTCCCATAGGAATAAATCCTCTCTTAGAGTCTTTCATGTTGAACCGATCAAGAATCTTATCAATATAAGTCTCTTGACTTAATGCTAGTATCCTTTTAGATCTATCCCTATAGATCCGGATACCTAAGATGCGCTAGGCTTCTCCTAAGTCTTTCATTTGGAAATTTATTCCCAGCCACTCCTTTACAGAAGTGAGCATTGGAATATCATTCCCAATGAGTAGTATGTCATCTACATACAAGACTAGAAAAGTTACTTTACTCCCACTAAACATCATGTATAAACACGGTTCCTCGACACTTCGAGTGAAACCATTTTGTTTAATTACATGATCGAAATGATGATTCCAACTCCTGGATGCTTGCTTAAGACCATAGATGGATCTCTTAAGTTTTCATACCTTCTTAGGGTTTGATGGATCCACAAAAACTTCAGGTTGTGTCATGTACACTTCCTCTTCTAGAATCCCATTCAAGAAGGCGGTTTTGACATCCATTGCAAATCTCTAAGCCCTATGAAATGCGGCAAAACCGCTACGATATCTTATGGATCAAGAGCATGGCGATGGGCGAAGGTTTCGTCATAGTTAATACCATAACTTGGGTGAAACCTTTTGCCACCAATCTAGCTTTATAACATCATTATGGTTTGTGGGTCTCTGCCACTTTTGATCTTATAGATCCACTTAACCACACCAACTTACCCTGAAGAGGTCTTACCTCCTTAGGTAAATCAACCAGGTCCCATACTTGATTGTCGTACATAGAATCCATTTCGGATTGCATGGCTCCTAGCCATAGCTTTGAGTCGGGACTAGCAATGGCTGCTTTGTAGGTAGTAGGTTCGTTACTTTCAAAAAGTAACACATTATAGTCATCACCTTCCTCTATAATACCAAGGTATCAATCAGGTGGATGACTAATTCTGCTTGACCTCCTAGGTTCTGAAGGAATAATGACCGTACCAGACGAAGAGGGAACGTTTTCCTCGTCATCCTTTTCGGTTTGTGGCTCTTGGACTTCATCAAGTTCAATTTTTCTCCCACTCTGTCTTTTAGAAATAAATTGATTTTCTAAAAAGACTGCATCACGAGACACAAACACTTTGTCCTCGTGTTTATTGTAGAAGTAATAAGAACGTGATTCCTTTGGATATCCTACAAAAAGACATTTGTCAGATTTGGGTGCGAGTTTATCGCCAGACTTATTCTTAACAAAAGCCTCGCATCCCCAAATTCTCATAAATGACAAATAATGGACTTTTCCTGTCCATATCTCATATGGAGTCTTGTTTGCCGCTTTAGTCGGGCTTCGATTTAGTGAAAATATTGCAGATAAGATAGCAAAACCCCAAAAATAATCAGGAAGCTCTGTTAGACTCTTCATAGATCGAACGATATCTAATAAAGTTCGATTTCTCCTTTCGGATACACCGTTTAATTGAGGTGTTCCAGGAGGAGTCCACTGTGATACTATACCACAATTTTTAAGGTGTGAATCAAATTCATGGTTCAAGTATTCACCACCACGATCGGATCGTAGGGTTTTAATCTTTTTATTCAATTGGTTTTCTACTTCACTTTGAAATTCTTTGAATTTTTCAAAAGCATCACTTTTATGCCTCATCAAGTAGACATATCCATATCTACTTAAGTCGTCGGTAAAAGTAATGAAGTAGTGATAACCACCTCTAGCTCGGATAGTCATTGGACCGCATACATCCGTGTGTATAAGTCCTAATCCTTCACTTGCTCGTGTTCCTTTTCCAGTAAAAGGAGCACGAGTCATCTTGCCTAGAAGACAAGATTCGCATACGCCATAAGATTCGTAATCGAATGGTTTGAGTACTTTAGATGAAACAAGTCTCTTTATGCGTCGTTCGTTTATGTGCCCAAAACGACAATGCCAAAGGTATGATTGATTAGGTTCACCTGTTTTTAGCTTCTTGTTTTCTACATGATAGACCTCTTTTGCAATATCTAAAACATAAATACCTCCAATAGAAACGGCCTCGCCATAAACCATTTCATTAAGTGAAAAAGTACAACAGTTGTTCTTAATGCAAAATGAAAATCCTTCCATGTCTAACACGGAAATGGAGATAATGTTTTTGGTAAGAGTTGGTACATAATAGCAATTATCTAAATACAACTCTAAACCATTAGGCAAAAGAAGAACTTAAATTTTCCCACGAAACGCGGCATCCAAGCTTAGCTTCCATTTCCCATGCGCAGGTCCACGTCACCCTTGGCTAGTGCTTGCGCGTCCCTCAGCCCCTGTACATGATTACAAAGGTGAGAACCACAACCGGTATCAAATACCCAAGAAGATGTACTCGCAAAGTTAATATCTATCATATAGAGTGATGAAAGAATTTTACCTGACGTTGTCACACAACCGTCCTTCTTATCTTTCAAGTACTTGGGGCAATTGCGTTTCCAATGCCCTTTGCCATTACAATAATAGCAATCTGCCTCCGCGTGTTTGTTGACCTTGGGCTTGGCCTTATAAAAGACCTTGGCCTTTCCCTTGCCGGATTTCTTGAAAAGAGTCTTACCCTTTCCCTTGTCCTTCCTCACCCCAAGGTTCATGTTCCTCATTTTCATGGAAAGAACATCCTTGGGTTCACTCCCACTAGCCTCCATGTCCCTCTCCGCTTGGGTGAGGAGTGCATGGAGTTCATGGAAACTCTTGTCCATGTCATTCATGTTATAGTTCACCCTAAATTGGGTGAACTTAGGTGAGAGTGAATGAAGGATCTTACCCACCACCAATTTCTTCGGAATTTTGCACCCTAGACGCTCTAAGGTGTCCGCGTGCTCAACCATTTTGAGCACGTGTGGGCCAAGTTTTTGGCCCCTTTGAAGCTTAGTGTCAAAGAATTTCGTAATCGCCTCATATTGGAGAATTTGAGGGGCTTGCGAAAACATCGAAGTGATCCTCGTGAATATCGCATATGCATTGATAGAGATCAATTGGAGTTTGAGTTTGGGTGAGATTGACCAAATCAAGACATTCTTGACGTCATTAGCAACCTTCAAATACAGGTCATATTCGGCCCGAACCACCGCGGACGATCTTGGCGCGGGTTCGGTGGGGGGCTCTTCGACCAAGTAGCGAAGCACGTTATCGGATAACGCGGCGTTCTTGATCGTTGACTCCTATTCAACGAAGTTACTTCCGTCATCCTTTAGGACACACTTGTCCATGACGTATCTCAACCATGAAAAGTTTGGGGGGGGGGTTTACCCAAGTCTAAGGCACGATTGAATGATGTCGACATTAATGCGAATATGGTTACTACAACAAAAAGAAATATATAAACATTCATTGTTAATTTACTTGAAAAACATTTTAACAAGTTTAGCATTCATATAATGACCTCTCACTAAATTATATAAATGATTCCAAGACCCATTTTTTAAATAAAAATAGTCATCGCATGATGCTTTTACCTAGAAATGGTAAGTCGTTACTTGACTAATTCTACCCTTAGAACTCTTGGTTGACGGATTTTAACTAAATCCATCTCCTAGTCCCAAGATAACGCTTATTTCGTTGAGTCCAATCCAATTTTAGCTTGTGATCGTATCACCCTACTTACCCGAGGTAAAAATGGACCCACGATCATGGTAGCCCTAATGAACACGGGATTCATAGGTGTTATTAATTGGTAAGGCTAATCTCAATTTTTAAACATGTGAGAGATCTTGTCAATTTAGTTATTAATTCCCTATAAGTGAACTAAGTCGGTGAATTGTGAATAACGTTGAATTAACAATAACGGTAAATAAAATGCATGTGTGACAATTTTGGCATGAGCGGAAATAAAGCAAGCAACCAAGCAACAATAAAATCCTAGTATGGCCACCTAGCTAATCAAATTAACTAGATAGTTACAAATTCAGAAACCAACTCCTTTGGTCCCTTGCCTCGTCACTTGGAACACCTCCCAAAATGACACCGTCATGAGGGAGTCACCGGTCTTCATAAACATAATTACAAATATACAAATATACAAATTCCTATTATACATTTATTCTATAAAATTATTAAATTATACAAACCGGCGATACGAGATCGCAATAAGATTACAACCAAACCGTTATTCCCTTACATTACGGGTAATAACGATTAAAAATAACTAGGCCATACTAGGTACAAAATTTGCATAAATGATTAAATAAATGACATTCATTCATTCAAATATAAATAAAATAAATTGCTGCAAAATTCATGCCAAAATCGTCCTACACACATTCATGCTCATTATAGCTCGATTTTTACGGGATTTATTGATTTTTAACCATTACAAATCAATATCAACATTTAAATCATATTTAAATTCAAACTAATTACCTAAACTGATTTAGAACTCAAAATTAGTCACTACTAATTTTGTTGGTCATTAATTAGATTGATTTGATTTCATTTGCTAAATATTACGGTTTAATCATAACAATTATGAAATAAAACAAAAATAAAATATAAACATCATAAAATTTGAAACCAAAAATTTTTTACATTCTGGAACAATTCCAGGAACTATAAAATTAAAAAAAATTTGGTCAAAAATTTTAAATTAATTTTATGAAAAATTAGCTTCGTATTTAATGGTTTTATCAAATAAAAACATTAGATATAGTAAAACAGTGAAACAAATTATGAAATTTCACCACGAGTATCAACATCATAATGTAAAATGTAAAAAGAAATTTCAAGACCAGAAATCGACGTTTCAATTTTATGAACATTATAATCTCATATTATCGACTTTTATCGTATAAAAATCAATGAACA
>JAIUZE010010575.1:0-19457 GCA_022085475.1 Heliosperma pusillum
GAACTACGGCAAGACCCTCCTCCTCACCTGCAATCAAATTTGTAAGGGTCGTCTCATCGTTAACTGTTGCCATTGATGATGTTAATTTTTGGAGTAATTAATTAGGGTTATGTAATATTTAAAGGAGGGGTTTTGAGGCTGTATTTATAGAGGGGTTATGCTGCCATTGATGATGTTCAATGGATGCTTTAATCAATGTTGGTTCTGCTGTTTTTTATTCACGGGTTTAGACTGCAATATCTTTTAATTAAAAATAATAATATTGAGCAATAACAACGGGTATTGGTTAAAAACCCGTTGTTATTACTTTCCACAACGGTTTTCGTGACCACAACCATTGTGATAGAGTAATGACATCGGTTCATCATAGCCGTTGTGATAGAGAAATAACAACGGTTATGGGTTAAAAACCCGTTGTTATTACTAACCACAACGGGCCTTTGTTTATAACCGTTGTGGACAGTTACTGCATATTGCAGTAAGTGCATTGACTACATAAGAAATGTAACGTACTGCATATTCACACATTTACTCAATCAATAACGTACTGCATGCATGTGAATGTATAGTCGTTTTGGGATTTGTAAATGCATGTGAATCAATGCCTTCATGTGAACCAATGCATGCATGTGAATAAATAACTCCAATAAATAATTCTCTATAAATACAGCCTCAATACAAGCAGGTTATCAACCACATACAAAATCCCAACTCTAATCAATAACATATTTGCTAAACCATACAAAATTTCCCAGCCTCAATACTAACATCAACCATACAAAATGTCTGGAACTTTTACTAAACCATATGCTTGCAACATGAAAGAAATGCCTTCTCATATTGAGGGTGGCTACGTTGTATGTAAAAGCTACAAAAAACTCCGTGATACGCTTATTTGAAATGGCTACTTAATCAGGAAGATGTGGCCAAATTATCATCGCATGTACTTTACAGGGGAACTCATTTTCGAGTTTGGGATGTCGGATGCTCATCGTGCATCCGCATTCAAACTGGCAAGAATGTCTGACAAGGTCGGGCATGGGCGAAAAGATTTTATTGAGAGCACGGACCATCAGCCTGGGCCATATCTATGGGTGGCTTCCGAACATGACCGTCACCGTTGGCCAAATGGGGTCGACCTCGTTGAAGTGACCCAGGTAGAGCAGTGGGAAGGGTTGGCTCTGGCCGAGGCTGACCCGATTGATGCATATGCTCTAGCGGTGGCAGCTATCCGGGAGATTTACCCGGACTCAATTTAGTTTGTTGTTGTTGTTTGGTTGTAGTTGTTTGGTTGTTGTTGTTTGGTTGTAGTTGTTTGTTGTTGTTTTGGCGCCATTTGTTTGTGGCGCCGTTTGAACTTATTATTTAATAATATTAATGTTGATACGTTAATTTGTTTTTTGACTTAAGTTTAGAAGTAATTAAACTAATTCAATTCAAAGCTATTCAATCGATAAAGCAAAATTAGAATTGAATGACATTCAGGAAATGACATTCAGGAAATGACATTCACAAATTTGCTAATAAACGACATTGAATTGGTGAAAATAATAAACGACATTCAGGAAATGACATTCACAAATTCAAGAAATAGTTAACAAATTCACAAATTCAAAAATAATAAGGGAGATGATGACAGAAAAATGATCGCTTTGTGATAGAGTTTTTGTGTTGCAGTACAGTCGTATTATTAGTGTTGTGTATTTTCTATCTACAAATATTGACAACGGTTATCATAAACAAACCGTTGTGATAGAGTAATGACTACGGTTATAGTAGTCTACCCGTTGTAATTAGTAAACACTATGACAACGGTTTATGGTTAATAACCGTTGTGATAATCAATAACAACGGGTATAATTACAACAACCGTTGTTGTTGCTTACCTTTTTTTTTTTTTTTAAATATAATTAGAGACAGCAATATCATAAGCACTATACACTGCAATAATAATCAGCAGAAACCAAAAAAGACAGCAATATCATAAGCACTATACACAGCAATATCAGCAGAAACCAAAACATGGAGACTGTATAATGAATGACCAAAAGCTAAATAATTTGGGAATCTTCAACAATGACCAAAGCTAACAAAAACTAAAGACAATACACTGAATGCTATAAATTCAGAAAAGAATACTCACTGCAAATAAACCAAACCAAAACCATCAAATTACTTGTCTATTTTTGAAATGTCTCAAAATGTTGCTCGTCCATATCACTGTGTCCTAATGAATGCCCCAGGCCATTTGGACGATGGAAAATTTGTTACCAAAAGCTTTACTCCTTTGAGGAATAAGCTTATTGAGCTGGGATACTCGGTCAGCAGAATTAAGGCACAATGGGCGCCTTGGGGATTCAAAGGGATACTACTCATTCAGTTTGGAACATCACTTGCAGATGCAGAATCAGCATTTAAGCTTGGCAATATGTTTCAACTCAGAGGCCATGGTAAGAGCGACTGGGTTGCTCCGAATAGATCAACAGTCGAACCATACCTCTGGGTAGCCACAGACGAGGACGCCGAGCTTCTGAAGAATACCGTGGACTATTTCCACGTGCCGTATCCGACCATCTTGAATGGTCAGCAGTCGGCCAATTCAGAAATCGTCGATGCCTACAACCAGGTTGTGGCTGTTTTCCAAGCAATGTACACCTAAAAATTCCAAGCAACGTCCTGTGTTAGATGTTGAGTGTCAAGTGTGTGTGTGTCTGTATCAGCCTATTATAATAGCAGTGTAATGGGATGGGAGGGCCTGTGGTCATGTATGATGGCCGGGAGGGCCTGTGTGTCTGTATCAGCCTATCATAATAGCAGTGTAATGGGGTTTTAGGGCCTGTGGTCTTGTATCAGCCTATCATAATAGATGTTGATCGAGTGTCAAGTGTGTGTGTCTGTATCCGCTATGGTTGTAAGATTTCCGCTATGGTTCCTAAATGCAAATATGTTCGAGCTAATAAAGTATCAGTGCTTTACGTTTGTTATTACTATGCCGTTCCTAAGTTATTTAAAAAAAACCAGAAAGATAGTTATTTAAAAAAATAACAGAAACTAAAAAAAAAAACAAATATATAAGCTAATACCTCACATTATTAACCACCTTAGGATCGAGGACGTTTCTTGCCCGACATAGTTTCTTCGTTAACCCAAATACCTTCACCATGATCATCACGCATATAGATGCTTTCAATGTTATCATGATCAGTGTCAACATTGTCGAAATAAGATACAGTGGAAGAGTGATCCATTCCCTCAAACACGACATCCTGATCATTATCCCCACCATTATCGGGTGAACCCCGTCTACTCCTTATAGATAGTACAACAGACCACTTCTTATCCATAGGATCGGTGACATAGAACACTTGTTTAGCTTGGGATGCCATTATGAAAGGATCATCCTTATTATTGCCACCCTTATCCAAATTGACCAACGTAAATCCCATTTTATCCTTTCGAACACAATTGTTGTTGTTATCAACCCAGTTACATCGAAACAGAGGTATTGTGAAATCAATGTAATCTAATACCACTATTTCTTGAATAACACCATAATAAAGGCATTTTCCCCAAATAGGGTTTTTATCTTTTGAAGTAGCAAAGTGCATTGCCTCAAATTCAGAACTCACACCACTATTTTGCATTGTGCTCAACTCATCTTGCTCGCGGGTGTAAAAAGTATAACCATTAATAGCAAAAACGCTAAAAAAAGTGGCCCTGGCATTTGGGCCTAACCCAAGACGTAGTAACCTAGGAGAGATGTCATCACCATACAAATTCTTATACTCCAAGACAACATTCCTAAACCACTCTCCAAATGTCTTCTTATGCTCGTTTGCAATCCACATCTCGCTCTTGTTTGGGTGATCGTATTTGAGCTCATCTTTGTGTTGTTCAATATAAGGTTGCACCTCATCTTCGTTGTTTAGCACATACGTATGTGCTAAATGTAACATGTCACGTGACACAATTTTTTCAACCCGGCCCCTAATACCTTTTCCGGTCATCCAGTCACTATGACGATTCTTTGGAACGCCAATTAACTCCTCAGGAGAGAGATGAGCGTAACAATATGCAAGAGCTTCGTCTAATATAGCACGTTCAGCAATACAACCTTCTGGACGATACCGATTAGATGTATAGTCCTTGTAGACTTTCATCAATCTTTCGAAAGGATACTGGTATCTCAAGTACACGGGCCCAAGGTACAAAATCTCCCTAACCAAGTGAGTGGTCAGGTGAATCATGATAGTGAAAAAAGAGGGTGGAAAATACATTTCAAAATGACAAAGAGAGGTGACAACGAGGTCCTGCAATGAATCCGCATCATCGGGATCGATGACTTTATCGCATATGGACTGGAAGAAGAGACAGAATCTGGTAATAGCATATCGTACCTTTTCAGGTAAAATGGAGCGAATAGCCACGGATAGTAATTGTTGCATCAAAGTGTGGCAATCATGTGACTTTAACCCGGTGAGTTTTAGATCTTGCATCGACACAAGGCTTTTGATGTTGGACGAATAACCATGTGGCACTTTAATTCCATTCAAGCATGCACAAAACTCTTTTTTCTCATTCCGTGAAAGGGTATAAGCTGCTGGCGGTAAAAATGTACCATTACCTCTCTTCTGTGGTGCCAACTCTAGCCTAATACCTATCATTTGCATATCTTCCCTAGCTGCGGCGTTATCCTTTGTTTTACCGGGAACATTCAGGAGGGTATTGATAATATTATCACAGACATTTTTCTCAATGTGCATGAAATCGAGGCAATGCCTGACCTCCAGGTCAGGCCAATATGGAAGTTTATCAAAAAATATGGATCTTTTCTTATACCCACGAGTAGACAATTTAGAGCCGTTCTTCTTCCCATATTTTATCTCAATATGCTTTACTTTCTGATAAACTTCATGCCCACTCAAAATTCTAGGAGGTTGACGATGTTCTTGACGTCCATTAAATGCTTTCTGCTGCTTGCGATAACAATGGTCAGGATCCAAGCCCCTCCTATTTCCCAAATACACATACTTATGAGAACACTTCAAGTATTCAGACTCGATATCCTCCCCACACAATGGACAGGCCTCTTTCCCATGCACTGTATGCCCAGAAAGGTCGCCATAAGCCGGATAGTCGGTTATTGTACACAATAACATCGTTCTCAAATTGAAAGTTTCATTCCTATATGCATCAAGTACTTTCTTTTCCTGCACACATATGGAGGTAAATCGTATATTGCCAACACTACTGGCCAAGTACTATGTTGGGTACTCATGTTTCCATGTGGGTTCATTCCATCAGTGGACAGCGCTAGACGTAAGTTTCTAGGTTCAATGCCGAACTCGGGATACTTAGCGTCGAACGATTTCCATTGCATACCATCTGCCGGGTGTCTTAGCTTCCCATCATTTATTCTTCCAGTTTCATGCCAAGTTAACATTTTTGAATCATTGCTATTCGCAAACATCCTTATGAATCTTGGTATCACTGGAAAATACCATAACACCTTAGCCGGGATCCCTTCCTTATCCTTATAACGCCACTCAAAACAAACCGGACAATTGGTTAAGTTTTGATATAATTTTCGATACAATACGCAATCATTTGGACATGCATGTATTTTCTCATATTTCATACCCACCCCTCTAATTAGTTTTTTAGCCTCATATGTCTTAACGGGAAGAACATTACCATCTGGAAGCATGTCGTTTATCAAGGCTAATAAACTAGTGAAACACGTGTCACTAACCCCATTTGCCCCCTTGATATTATACAACTTCACCACAGCCGACATCTTTGTGTACTTACAACCAGGGTACAGAGGCGCTTCAGACTCACACAACTTCTCATACATGTTGTCAAGGTCATCCAAATTAATGTTGTGATCTTCAAAAGCATTTGATTCATCATCTTTTTCTTCATTATCTGTAGACCCAACATTCAACTCGTCTGCTTCCAACTCAACATACTCGGCAAACTCGGGATCATCAGTTATCCTTTCGTATACCTCAAGATCATCTTCTTCAAAGTTATTCTCTTCCTCTAATGATTCCCCATGAAAAATCCAACGGGTATAGGATCGACTAAAACTATACTTTTCTAGGTGAATTTTAACGTCCGGAATAGTTATATACCTAATATTACCACATCTTTCACAAGGGCATGGAATACTAGAAGAACCATTCAAATTGTTCGCAACGACTTCAAAAAATTCAGCTAAACCATCCTTATAGATTGGGTCACTCATATTCGCAGCATTCATCCAAGTTCGAGTCATTTATCTACATTCGTAGTATATATAGTAAGCCAAGTAATTCAGAAAATCCAACTAATTAAAACTAATTCAATAATAAGCCAACTAATTCAGAAAATGCAATGTATAAGGCAACTAATTCACAAATAAACGAAATTCAGGAAATCAATAAAGAAAAATTATTAGAATACCTGATTAATAAGAAATAGCAGACGGAGATGATGACAAAGAGACGATCAGGGAGTATGTCTTAGTGTTTGTGGTTTTGTGATGCAGTATAATCACTTTGTGTTTGTGTTTTTGTGTTGCAGTACAGTATTATTAGTGTTGTGTGTATTTTTCATCTTTATTAACAAATATTGACAACGGTTATTATTCATAGTAAACCGTTGTTATTAAATTACTTATTTACAACGGTTAAAAAAGTTATACCCGTTGTTACAACTAACAACAACGTACAACAAAATCATATCCGTTGTTATTAATTTACGCCAAAATTTGCGCCAAATTAATAACACATTATAACAACGGGTTTATTCATGCCCGTTGTTATTACTTTTCCTTATTTCGCGCCAAATTAATAACAACGGATATAAAATAAACTGTTGTTATTAGTAAATTTATTTACAACGGTTATTTTAGTTCACCCCGTTGTTAAAACTAATAACAACGTTCGAAAAACTAATACCGTTGTTATTAGGTTTAATAAAATTCCGCGGAAAAATAATTATCCATTCCACAACGGTTTTTCTTTATTTTCGTGAGTATGCGTTGTTGATGGGGCGTTGTTATTGCATGAATTTGTAGTAGTGTATATGAAAATTGCCTAAATTTTAGATCAAATGATTGTTTTCTTTACAATAGAAAGAGGTAACATTTAAAGTTGAAGATCCTTTCACTTGAAAACACTCCCTTAATTTCAATTCAAAAGTTGTAACATTTATCTTTTAGTGGTAGATTTTTGAAAACTTTGACGGTAAATATAATAAAAAGTATTAGAATTTGAATATTGAAATAGATTTATTATGAAAATGTCTTTCATTAAATTAATTTTTTCGTTAAAAAGTTCGTGTTTACATGATGAAAAACCCGATCGAAGTGTCGTCTCGAAGACCACCCAAAAGTAGATGTTATCTTTAAATCACAAATTTTCACTTGTGATTGACACTTTTGGTCATAAGCTTGTGACTTGTGACAATTATTTGTTATAATCTATAAGAGCAAGACTTATTCCCTTTGAGTTGAATTGAAGGAAATATTATTTATACTTTTCACACTCTTTATCGAGTATTTAAAAAAATATAACTACCTTAGTCCTTATAAATAATAAGAGTATCATTTTAACAAAAATATCAAATGATAGGGTATAACCAAAGTGGCTTGAGTGTAGTGAAGCGCGGGAGTGCCTCAAAGCGTTGCAATGGCAACGACTTGAGAGGTCCCGGGTTTGACTCCCTACATGGGAATGCTTTGGTTACCTAGCAAAAAGGATTACCTTGATGACTTACCTGGTCCCCAGGCTTGCAGGATGTTCGGGTGTTTTCTGGATCACCAAAAAAAATCTGGTGGATGGCCATAGATAGGTAGGCAAAAGGGTGGGACTTAGACGTTAGAACTTAGAAGGTATAAATGAATCACATGGTCCGAGTTGAGTTCCCGCTCTTGTAATCAATGCAAAACTCAATTTGAACCAAGATTCATACTTGGGAAGTCATAAGCTAGTAATAAACGGGATTCAGCATGCAACACCTAACTGTATGTCTGTATCCTATTAATCTAAGGAGCATAAATAAAAAACAATATGTTAAGTGTCTTTTTCACCCATAATGTAATTTTGGTATATGTCACCTTCGTATATGTGCTTTCCATAAGTTAATGAAAATGAAACTCAACAATGTGCTTTCTTTGGCTATAGATTGCTATTAATCTTAGTCTAAATGTCCTTGCTATAGGTCATAGTCTCGTATGTGCCCGATATTATTCAAGTTCGGTTTGAGGCACTCTGTATGAAACAAGTATGTATACAAGGGTCATTCTGTGATTTAGCATTACACAAATTCTTATTTCAGACGGACTAATTCCGTCTGAAAAATAAGACGGGATTATGTTGCCACTTTTTGATAAAATGTAACCACAACTTATATCAACTTGTTTTCAATAGTGGTTACATCTAACTGTAAAGTGGTTACGAAATCCCGTCTTATTGCTTCAGACCAAAATAGTCCGTCTGAAGCAAGACCAACTGTTAACATTATGATTTGAACTTATCAATTATTCTCTTTGATATACTACTTTAATAAATTCATTCCGTTTTATACACCACTTTTTTAAATTACTAACTTAACATATCAAAACTTAAATTTTGATATTGTTGGTTCTTTTCGATAACTTCCCCTTCATCACCTTCAAAATTCCAAGTCATCATCTCAATGTCAACATTCTTCTTCAGATCCCATCTCGCTACTTTATTCAAGTTAATTAGTTTTTGTACCCGTGAAAATCACGGGTGTGTTTGAGATTAATTGTTGAGCACACGCATAATGTAATCTCGTTAGTTTGGTATATATTGACATCTTTATTGCCTCCACTGACACGTAACAACGTTGCACTTGAGTAGTTGTTGTTCACGCCAACATATTTCTTTTTAATTTCACGGTATCATAGTATTAGAGATAATGTAATAATGTACCAATATAACCTAGAACTACTTGCCTCAACGTTAAAAATTGTGATATAAAATTAACCATGTCAAATGAATATTTGATAGCCACTTAGCGTATTTTTATCATTGACCAATGTTTTCCTATATACTCTGTAATATAGTTTAATAGTGTGTGGTTGTATAAACTATTATAGTGTCACCTTTTAGGATTATCGTTATATAAATTTGATAATAGTAAGATTAATATTTATATTAACTAACATAATGTATATTTCAAATGTATTTGATTTGTTTATTAGAAACTATTGATCGTATTATTGTTTTTATTCTCTGTTTTGTAGTATTCATTTCCTTTATATTTAGGGATTGTGGTTCTTAAGGTTTTCTTTAGTTGACGGCGATTGTGATGAAGTCGGACGTAAAAGGCTTGTTGGTGAAAAAGGTACAGTGATGGAGAACATTTTGTTAATGAGCGAGAGAATCGATATTTTGCATGTTTCTAGGAGGGGAAGAACGGGTTGATGATGGCTTGGAAGGGTTAATTGATAGGTTGGTGGTAAGGTAGGAGGAATGATGGAGGAATGCATTTTTGTTTCTTTAAAAAAAAAAATCTTCATACAATGCCCAATTTTTTTTATTTCTTTCTATTTGTTTATTTGTTTTCTCTTCACGTAATATTGGTTAATTTTGCTTGATGATGTATTTCTGGATTTTTTTTTCTCACTAGTTGTAGCTAGGGCAGAGCACGGATCGGATATCCGATCCGAACTAACACTTTGGATATCCGATCCAAAGTGTTAGTTCGGATCGGATATCCAAATTAAAATTTCTAAATTTAGATATCCAATATCCAAAACAAATGTATCGGATATCTAGTGTTCGGATATCCAAAATAATCGGATCGAATACGGATGTCCATATTTTGGAATTTACATTAAAATTAAGTTTGAAACACGATCATATTCATCGTTTTACACGATGATTTTCTTTAGTATTCTTATTTTAATGTTCTCGACACAAAATTCTTATTTTAATGTTCTCGACACAAAATTTAAATACCACTTACATATTTCTCTTATAATTTAAACTTTTATAAGTTGTTTTATGAAATAACATTGTATTTTCTCGAAATTATACTAGAAAATTATACTCCCTCCGTCCCGGTCATTTAATTACCATTTTCATTTTAGGGTGTCTCATTCATTTGTTTACCTTTCTATATTAGGCTAACTTTATATGAGTAATTTGATCTCCCAATGGGAATATAGTCTACTTGTTATTCACTAAGCATAACCACAAATGGTCCCCTACCCTTTTCTTAATCTTTGTGCCAAAATCAAAGGTAAACAAATGACCGGGATGGAGGGAGTAGTTTCAGATCGGATCGGATATCCAAATATTTTAGTTCTAATATCCATATCCAAACCAAAACCAAAGATTTCGGATCGGATATCGATCCAAACTTAACTTTCGGATCGGGTATCCAATAATTCAGATCGGATTTGGATCAGATATCGGATAAGTTTGATAATCGAATTTTTTGCTCAGCCCTAGTTGATTGTAGCACACTCTTTTTTTTTTGCTATAATTTGCGTTGTTCTCATTGCAATGCATTTTATTTAAATTGTTACATAAGACGAATTTAGAAGAGGTGCATGGTGTATTTTATAGTGTCCTTATAGTACGATATATTAATTTTCTTACGCTATTATAATTTTTTAGACGTTATATGAAAAATTATGTTAAGACATTATCTTTTAATTCTTCTTATACATCAAATCAAATCAAATTCAGGAGGTATACAAAAAAACAGGGGATAACATTTACAAACAGTGCAATATGATTTTTATTTGTCGTATAACTGATTATGACAATAAACCCTAAAAATTTTATTTTATTTTTATTTTGATGTTGTATAATATACTTTAAAATTAAAATCCGAATTTAATGACACAGATCTTGAAATTTTAGGATCTATTTTCATGAATTAAAGTTTACATGATTGTATTTCGTAGTTTACATTAATTTCAATATCTTTACTTAATCTTATTTGAATTAACTAATTAAAGTTAATCAAGTTCAATTAATTGCCACAAATCACCCAATTTAAATTCATGAATGGCTTCAATGTGATTAATCTAAAGTTGGTTGTTTGCATTTAAAGATAGAAATGAAACCAAATCCTTTTCTAGTCTATTTTTCGTGTTAATTATGATAGGAATTTTGAGTTCACGAAATGAAATTTTGAGTTTTTATTTTTGAAAGGGTAGAGTTAATTTCACTACTAGGTGCAAACCAACTTGTTTTTGTCCCCGTGATATTCACGGGTGCGTTTGAGTTTAACTATGTAATCTCACACATATATCTAACCTATAATTAGTTCATATTGACATCTTTGTTGTCTTATGTTGCATACACTGGCACGCAAAACAGCCTAAATTGTAGTTCATGTATTTTGGTGAGAAGTAAAACAACATATTAATATCCCATTTCACATGAATATAAGATAATAGACGGGTGAGTTATGGTAATAATGTATCAATGTAACTTGGAGCTACTTAATTGAACATTGAGAATTGTGAAATAAAATTAATCATGTCAATTGAATAATTGATATATGTCAAGCGCATTTTGAACATTGACCAGTTTTTTTTATTATATAAAACAGTATGAAAGTATGTAGATGTATTTACAACTCTAGTGCCACTACTTTAAAACTATCACCTTATAAATTTCAGGATATTATGATTAATATTTACATTAACTAACATAATTTAATTATGCAGTTCACTTTTCATTTGCATACTCTTTGCTTAAAAAATAAATAAAAATCACTCATAGCCAAATATCTTATGTACATTACTATTAAGAAAGTCTATCAGTGTTCTTCAACTATGAATCCTTAATAGATTGTGGAACATGCATTTGATTTTTGTTTTAATACCTATTGATTCATGTAATTGGAAATCAAGGGTGCAAGTGGTGGCCTTGTGAGCAATGACCAAGCGGGGTTGGTGGTCGACAGGCGGTTAGAAGGGGCTCGTCAAGTTGGTGATGGGCTTAAAAGGGTTGATAGGTTGATGGCTGATGATGCGTGTATTTTATATAGACTTTCTAGTCCATTTATGCACGCATTTCTATGTCATTTAGGTGATATTATATCGCCATATGCCCCTATTTGGCTACTTTGTACTTTCATTACTATTTTGTAGGTACAAGCTGCGTAGTAGCGGAAACGGAGCCAAAACAGTCCACTTTGCATTCATTTAGGAGAATGGAAGGAACGGAACAGAAGCTCTTTCATGGGAAAGCGTGAAACCGCTCGCAATCAAGTCCAAAGCCATGTCCAACACTATGTGCCATGCCAAAAGACCTCGATCGACTATGCCTTTGGTCGATCGAGGAAAGTTGAAGAGAAAAGTTGCTCGATCGATCTGTCCTGTGCTCGATCGAGTGGTTGCTGCTGAAAAGTTGCTCGGTCGAGTAGAATTGTTACTCGATCGAGTGATTTTCTCCAATAAATTCCTCGATCGAGTGGTTATTTCCCTCGATCGAGTAGAATCTATCATGGGCCTTAAGTCCATAGTCTAATTAGGGTTTAGAGTCGTGTTATGCTTATTTAAGACTCTTATTTTCGTCATTAGATTATCACGGGGTGATCCCTGATCATCACCACTTAGCTTCTAGTTTCTGAACTCTCTTCTTTCTTTAGTTTACATTCGGGTTTATGAACGTGGTTGTTCTTTACGCCGGATTGCTAAGATTGTAAACTTCTTTCTCTCTTTTATTCTTAACCCTTGTGCAACAGGAGTTCAATGCCATGTTCAAAGACAAGACCAATCAACCTCTGATCAGCCTAGCCAGGATTCAATGCCAAACCTACCCTATGTCAAAAGCTACCTTAATGCTTTGTACAGCCCAGGTCCAAGCCACCACACAAAGACACGAGCCAGTGGTAGCCATGACACGAGCCAAGACCAAACAAGCCACAAAACAGACTCACAAAACAAGCCAACAAAACCTTTGGAAACTCAGCCAGCAGCAGTGCCTTGGGGAGGGTCTCAGGGCAACTTCCAAGCTTAGGGACCCCAAACCAACTATGGGGCATGGTACTAGGGAGGGTCTACTATCTTTTTGTCCAGGAAACCTTCCTCAGAAAACGTCAAGAACACCCCTCAAAACACAACCCAAGTAAACCAGTCCAGTTACAGCCTTACATGTAGCAGCTTAGCTGTTTTTGCAAACCTTCCTCTTTTAGCCAATCAAACAAACCTAACCAATCCCCAAACCTATGTCTTGGGAAGGTCCTCTACAACTTTCCCCAGGACTTCCTTGCCAAGAAACAAACACACAAAGAGTTAGCTTAGGGACAACTTCAAACTGTCCAGATTTCAGCCTTTGTGTAGTATTTAACATGTCACTGTCAAACCTTCCCCTTTTGAACAAGCAATGCGTGAGGTACTTTCAGCACATCTTTTGGAGCCTTCCTACTTCAGTTTGGTTCACAAACCCAAGCCTGAAAGTCCACTCTTCACCCAAGACACACCTGATCAAACAATTAAGGAAGATTGCCTCTTTAGAAACTACTTTCTACTTTATTTACTTTATGTCAGAATTCTGCAAGTTTGTAGCTGTTATTTTGTTCCATGTTGTAAGCCTTTGTGGCCCTAGATATCTCCTAAACGTCTGAGTTGTATTCTTGTTGCCTATATAAGGCCTTTACCTAATGAAATGCAAACCAGATTTGAAGTAAAACATAAAACTGAAACCTTGTTTCTGTTGCATCTCTTGGCTGTGTGCTTGAGACAACTTCCTTTGCTTTGTGCTTGGAAGTGAGCTAGGGTCCTTAGCTGTGTGCTGGGATCAAAGTTCAACCCTCAATCATTGGCTTTGTGCTTTGGTTAAGGTCCTATCCTTGTTCTTTAACAATCAATTCAAACAGAAACAGAGTATTTGCAAAGTGTCTGAATCTCAATCAAATTGTCATTGTTTAGTTGTCTTTCTGAATAGTTTCAGTGCAAATTGGTTATCAGAGCTTTGGTTTGTGAGTTCATCTACCTAACTACATTAAAAACACAAAATACAACCATGAGTGAAGAGAGAATCACAGGTCTTGAAAACACAGTTCAAGATCTTGCCAGAACTGTAATGGAGGTCTCTAGATCTGTCAATGAACTCCTTGAGGGCCAACAGAACAATAATACAAGGGGAGGCAGAGGTCGAGGAAGAGGAGCACCTTTCCCACAAGGTGGAGTAAGAAGGAGACAACCTGTAGATCAGTTTGAAATGTCAGATTCAGATGGCGCAGATCACAGCCTTCTCAGACACCAAGACAAAGATATCAAGGTAGAGATTCCTGACTTTCTAGGTAGCTTGAACCCTGATGATTTCTTAGATTGGCTAAGGTCTGTAGAAAGAGTCTTTGAGGTTAAAGGATACACTGATAGAAAGGCTTTTAAGGTTGCTATCATGAAACTAAAAGGCTATGCCTCACTGTGGTATGAAAACATGAAAACCTTGAGGGTTAGGGAATGGAAAGAACCTGTAAAGTCATGGCTCAAACTGAAAAAGAAAATGAGAGCTAAGTTTGTCTCTAGGGACTACACTCAAGACATGTTCATTAAGCTTACTCACCTAAAGCAAGACCAAAGACCTTTAGAGTCCTACCTAAGAGACTTTGAACAACTCACTTTGCAATGTGAGGTTTTTGAGAAATCTGAACAAAAGATAGCAAGGTTCTTAGAGGGGTTGGATGAAAGGATAGCTAGCAAAGTCAGGCTACAAAACATATACTCCTTTGAGGAAGCTGTCAACTTGTCTTTAAGGGTAGAAAAATTGGGAAAAGGGAAGGCCAGTGCTTCTAAGACACCTTCCAGAACCCCCACCTTCAAGCCTTTTGTAGGAGTTAAGATAGGAGAACCTGTGGTTCCTGTTAAGACTCCTTTCAACCTTGATAAAGGCAAGGCTGTTTAGGCAGGCCAAAGGAAGACTACCCCTCTCAAAAAGTGCTTTCAATGTCAAGGGTATGGGCATTTTGCTAGAGAATGCCCATCTAAAAGGGCTCTGAGTACCCTAGAAGTAATCCATTGGGGAGATGATGAGGTGTTGGTCTGTGATGAGGAGATGGAAGAGCCTGAGGTAGAGGCTAGTGAGGAGTTGATAGAACCTGATGCTGGGTTAAGTCTGGTGACTTGGAGGGTGATGCACACACAACCCCAACCCTTAGAAGAAGATCAAATACACCAGATCTTTAGAACTAGGTGCACCATAAAAGGGAGGGTGTGTAATCTGATTGTGGATGGAGGGAGTTGCACCAATGTAGCCTCTAAGACAATGGTGGATAAACTAACATTGACCACCAAAGACCACCCTCAACCTTACAAGCTTAGGTGGCTGAACAAGGGGGCTGAAGTTAGAGTAGATCAACCATGTGTTGTTCCATTTTCTATTGGGAAAGGATATGCTGATGAGGCCTTGTGTGATGTACTGCCTATGGATGCTTGTCACCTTCTATTAGGGAGGCCATGGGAGTTTGATAGGGATGCTGTCCATCAAGGAAGGGACAATACTTACTCTTTTAGGTTTGGGAAGAAGAAAATCATCTTAGCTCCTTTACCCCCTATCCTGAAAGGGAACCCTCCACTCTTAACTGAAGCTGCTAAGGAAGTTCTGCTGTTCAGTGAAGCAGAGATGGAGCAAGAGTTAAATGATCTTAGGCCAGTCTATGTCCTCCTCCCCAAGGAGGTAGGGGAAGGGTCTAACCAAGTGCCTAAGGAAGTACAAGCCTTGCTGAAAACCTATGAGGATGTTTTCCCTGCTGAACTACCTAGTGGATTACCCCCACTAAGGGGAATTGAGCACCACATTGATCTAGTACCTGGGGCTGTCCTTCCCAACAAGCCAGCCTATAGAAGTGACCCCAGGGCAACACAAGAGCTGCAATCTCAGGTGGGAGAATTGCTTAGCAAAGGGTATGTCAGGGAGTCTCTTAGTCCTTGTGCTGTACCAGCACTGCTAGTGCCTAAGAAGGATGGAACTTGGAGGATGTGTATAGATAGCAGAGCAATTAACAATATCACCATCAAGTATAGGTTCCCTATACCTAGACTCAATGACATTCTGGATGAACTCAGTGGGGCTCAAGTGTTCACTAAGATTGATCTAAGGCAGGGGTATCATCAAGTAAGGATTAGAGCTGGAGATGAGTGGAAGACTGCTTTCAAGACCAAGCATGGGCTGTATGAATGGTTAGTGATGCCATTTGGGCTCTCCAATGCCCCTAGCACCTTCATGAGGCTCATGACAGAAGTCGTAAGGCCTTACTTGGGAAATTTCATTGTGGTATACTTTGATGACATTCTAGTCTACAGTTCAAGCAAGAAGGAACACCTACAACATCTGAACTTGCTTTGTGAGGTTCTCAGGAAGAATAAGCTATATGGTAAGCTAGAGAAGTGCACTTTCATGCAGCCCGAGGTTCACTTCCTTGGGTTCATCATATCAAAGGATGGGGTAGCTGTTGATCCTGAGAAGGTTAAGGCAATCAGGGATTGGCCCACACCTAGGACAGTGACAGAGGTCAGGAGTTTCCATGGGTTGGCATCCTTCTATAGAAGGTTCATTCAGGGGTTCAGTTCTATCATGGCTCCTATCACAGAATGCATGAAGAAAGGAGAGTTTACTTGGGGAGAAAAGGCAGAGAAGTCCTTCAAAACCATTAAGGATCTATTGTGTAGATCCCCTATACTAGGCTTACCTGACTTTAACAAACTGTTTGAAGTAGAATGTGATGCAAGTGGGTTAGGAGTTGGGGCAGTACTGGTTCAAGAGAAGAGGCCCATAGCCTATTTCAGTGAGAAGCTAAGTGGAGCAAGGTTAAATTACTCTCCCTATGACAAAGAGTTTTATGCCATAGTGAGAGCTCTGAATCATTGGGGGCATTACCTAAAACCTAAGCCTTTTGTGCTACATTCAGACCATGAGGCTTTAAAGTTCATCAATGGTCAACACAAACTCAACCCCAGGCATGCCAAGTGGGTAGAATTCCTGCAATCTTTCTCCTTTTCAAGCAAGTACATAGCAGGCAAGAACAATGTAGTAGCTGATGCTCTTTCTAGGAGATCTGTGATGTTGTCATTCATGGAGCAAAGGGTCCTAGGCTTTGAATTCATGAAGGAACTCTACATGGAAGATCCAGACTTCAAGGAGGAATGGGAAGTGTATGCAGAAGAAAAACTCAAGAAGGGGAGCAAGTACTTGACACAGAATGGATTCCTCTTCCAAGGAAACAAACTATGCATACCTAGAGGTCCTTACAGAGGATTACTAGTCAAGGAGGTCCATTGCAATGGACTTGCAGGGCACTTTGGGGTACAAAAGACCTATGAGATCTTGCATGAGCAGTTCTATTGGCCCAAGATGCTAGGTGATGTGCAGGACACCATAAAAAGGTGCAAACCCTGTCAACTAGCCAAGTCACAGTTCCATGCAGGTCCCTACACCCCACTACCTGTACCAAACAAACCTTGGGAGGACATCAGTATGGATTTCATAGTGGCATTGCCTAGGACACAAAGGGGCAAAGACTCAGTAATGGTGGTAGTGGATAGGTTCAGCAAAATGGCCCATTTTGTTGCTTGTAAGAAGACAGAAGCTGCCATGGGGGTAGCAGAACTCTACTTCAAGGAAATAGTAAAGTTGCATGGGGTACCAAGAAGCATTGTGTCTGATAGGGATACTAAGTTTATGAGCCACTTTTGGAGGTCACTCTGGAGGCTCCTAGGTTCAAGGTTACTCTTCAGCACAGCCTACCATCCCCAAACAGATGGGCAGACAGAGGTTACTAACAAAACTCTAGGAAGAATCTTGAGGTGTATCATTGCTAAGTCATTAAAGGATTGGGACATCAAACTGTCACAAGCTGAGTTTGCATTCAATAGAGCTCCCTCACACAGCACAGGTAAGACCCCTTTTTAAGTTGTTTATGGTGCTAATCCTCTAATGCCTACAGACCTAGCACCAGTGATAAGGAAAGAAGTCAACTATGATGCCAAAGAAAGAGTACAACAGATGATGCAGATTCACAGTCAAGTCAAGAAACAGATTGAGAGAACAAATGAAATGTATAAGTCAAGAGCCAAAGGTCCAAAGAAAGCTAGATAGTTCAAGGCAGGAGACATGGTGTGGCTGCACTTAAGGAAAGAAAGATTCCCAGAGAAGAGGAAAAACAAACTCATGCCAAGAGCTGATGGTCCTTTTGAAGTGCTTGAAAGGGTAGGACCTAATGCTTACAAGATAGATTTACCAGGGGATTAGGGGGTACATGGGACATTCAATGTGGGAGACCTAAGTCATTATCAAGAAGACTCTGAGGATGAAGAGGATTTGAGGACAAATCTTTTTCAAGAAGGAGGGGTTGCAACAGGAGTTCAATGCCATGTTCAAAGACAAGACCAATCAACCTCTGATCAGCCTAGCCAGGATTCAATGCCAAACCTACCCTATGTCAAAAGCTACCTTAATGCTTTGTACAGCCCAGGTCCAAGCCACCACACAAAGACACGAGCCAGTGGGAGCCATGACACGAGCCAAGACCAAACAAGCCACAAAACAGACTCACAAAACAAGCCAACAAAACCTTTGGAAACTCAGCCAACAGCAGTGCCTTGGGGAGGGTCTCAGGGCAACTTCCAAGCTCAGGGACTCCAAACCAACTATGGGGCATGGTACTAGGGAGGGTCTACTATCTTTTTGTCCAGGAAACCTTCCTCAGAAAACGTCAAGAACACCCCTCAAAACACAACCCAAGTAAACCAGTCCAGTTACAGCCTTACATGTAGCAGCTTAGCTGTTTTTGCAAACCTTCCTCTTTTAGCCAATCAAACAAACCTAACCAATCCCCAAACCTATGTCTTGGGAAGGTCCTCTACAACTTTCCCCAGGACTTCCTTGCCAAGAAACAAACACACAAAGAGTTAGCTTAGGGACAACTTCAAACTGTCCAGATTTTAGCCTTTGTGTAGTAGTTAACATGTCACTGTCAAACCTTCCCCTTTTGAACAAGCAATGCGTGAGGTACTTTCAGCACATCTTTGGGAGCCTTCCTACTTCAGTTTGGTTCACAAACCCAAGACTGAAAGTCCACTCTTCACCCAAGACACACCTGATCAAACAATTAAGGAAGATTGTCTCTTTAGAAACTACTTTCTACTTTATTTACTTTATGTCAGAATTCTGCAAGTTTGTAGCTGTTATTTTGTTCCATGTTGTAAGCCTTTGTGGCCCTAGATATCTCCTAAACGTCTGAGTTGTATTCTTGTTGCCTATATAAGGCCTTTACCTAATGAAATGCAAACGAGATTTGAAGTAAAACATAAAACTGAAACCTTGTTTCTGTTGCATCTCTTGGCTGTGTGCTTGAGACAACTTCCTTTGCTTTGTGCTTGGAAGTGAGCTTGGGTCCTTAGCTGTGTGCTGGGATCACGGTTCAACCCTCAATCATTGGCTTTGTGCTTTGATTAAGGTCCTAATCCATCCTTT